>JALJEV010000010.1:0-72342 GCA_026586105.1 Hylodesmum podocarpum | reverse complement strand
GTAACACCCTCAAAATTAATTTTCAAAAATAATTTACGTAGTTAAAACATTTACTAAAAATTCTATAAAAATGTACATATTAACTATTTATCGTTATAATTTGATTAGACGTAAAATGTAATTCAAAAATAATTTATCATTGGGTAGCAATATTATTACGTAATTTGAGAAAATTATGATTACATTTCTAAATAAAAATGTAATAAAAAAAATAAATTTGTTGTTTGACATTTTTATTACTATTTGATGTTTCAAATATTATTTTATATTTCGAATTATCGAAAATTTATTGTTTTAATTATATTATTATTAAGAAATCTTATTTTATATTTGATTTGAGAAATATTTTAAGAATTAAAAAAAAAATAATAATAATAATAAATAAATAAAAAAAATATAAAATAAAAAATAAATAAATAAATAAACTTAAAATGACCCATGAAGATTCGAACTTGCAACATGCAAGTTATTAAGCCACCACTTTAACTAACTAAGCTACTACATTTATTTAATACTTTTATAAAATATAAGATATATATTAAGTACTAGTTTATTGTTTAAAAAATTTTAAAATTAAAATGCCACATGCAGGACTCAACCTACAACCTTCAAGTTAGAAGCAGAATGCTTTAACCAACTGAAGCTAATAGGTTTATTTGATAATTTTTAAAAATATAAGGTATATAATAAGTACGAGCTGAAATATGTGAACCAGAAAAATAGAGAAAGATAATTTTTAGATTCTTTATAATTTAGTATTAATTATGGAATAATCATATATGATATTTGAATAATGGAATTAAAAAAAATTTAAAAATAATAATAATAATAATAAAATAATAAAATAATAATAAAAAAATATATATATATATATATATATATATAAATAAAAGTTAGAAAATTCTGAACAAGTGCAATATGTCATGAATGATGAAAAGATACACTAAGTTAGTGGTGTTAGCACCAATTTGATTAATGGAGCACTAAAAAGAAAAAGAATTATAATTAATTGTTTATGGAAAAACCACTAAGTATATTAAATTTTACCACTAATAATATTTTAAATTTTATTTCATCTATAAATAGAAATCATTTGAGAACACTTCAGCCATGAATTCATTTGCACCAAAACACCAAAATCTTAGCCCAAAACCATAAGCTTATTTTTGCGCAAAATTCCAAGATTTTCACAAATTCACCAAAAACCCTATTTCGTTTTAACTTTTTGAGAGTAGAATCGGCCTTAACTTTTAGGCGTAGCTTTCAGAAGTGCTAAAAAAGAGTAGCCAAAAAAGAAAAAGAAATCAAAGGTAAAGAGGGAAGTTTCTAAGATATTTAAGTTTTCAATTTAATTAAGTTTTCAATTTTTTAAAAATTCTAGATAATCTCAAAATATTTGTATTCTAAAGTTACCACATGAACTTATAATTATTATTGAAGTTTTAAAGTAATAAATTATAAGAAGAAGTTACGAAAATTTACTTAAATTTTCAAATATAAAAAAAAATATATATATAACTAAAAAATAAAGTGAAGCATGACTTGAACCCGAAAACCTTGATGTTCCAAGGTCTATATCTTTATATTTAAATATTTTAAGCTTTCATTTGTTTATATTTCATATGATAATTTGATCGATTTAAAATTATGAGATCTATTTAGGGAAGCTCATACCTTCTTGATTCATAATTTTAGTTATTGATATAAATATTACAACAATTTAATTTTTCTATAATTTGAATTTGGATGATCTTTGATTTGAACTTGAATGATTTTGGATGTGTATTTGGATCATGACTTGGATTACCATCTTTACCTTTTCTTTGAGAACTGGATATTGATTGGTGTGATTAATTACCCATGATATACGTTGAGAGGATTGTGATAAAAACTATGACTATTATACTATAAATTATTAATCACAGCGTAAAATATAATGATGGAGTGGATGTGTAATATCGATGAGTTAGTCGTTTTAAATAGAATTTTTAGAAAGGGAATAAGTTTTCATTCGTGCGTGCATGCCTCAAAAGAAATTAGTATCGGTTAAGAGGTGCGGATAATAATAATAAATTAGGCTCTGGGTGGGATGTAAGACTTGGGGATTTTATAGTGAAATTCATTTAATTCATGATGATCACATGATTGTTTATGGTCACGTACTGCTTGTGGAAATCCCAGTAGTCGGTAGGATTTCTGATGATGATGTCGTATTATCGAGATGGTACCACATTGCATATTTTGGAGTTGGTTAGACATGCATCATATAAAAATTTCATTTAAGTCATAATTCATTCTTTATTTATTTATTTAATTATCATGATATGTATTATATTGATAATTTTATATGATATGTATTTTTATTAAGATTTTTTGGAACTTTACCTCCTCGTGTTTGTATCCTGGTTTTGACACCGATGATCCTAAATTTTAATTGGGGGAGATTAACATGATAAATCTATGAGATGTGAACTATGTTAGCTAACACATGAGATTTTTGGAATAATGTGTATATTATAATTATCACAATATTACGTATCTATGTGACATTTTGTAAATAACTTTTGATGTATGATTATGATATGATCTATGTGATGTGTTTTATTTTATGGTAGCGTTTTGTTAACAAAAAATTATTTAAAGATTTTATTTAAAAGAAATCTAATGAAGAAGCGTTTCTAAATAATAATAACAAATAGATAAAAGAAAAATATTTGACAATGTAAAATAGCGAGAATTATTCTGATTGATTAATTATCGAATGATGTTTTCTTGACTTGCAGAATTTTGAGCTAACCATTTTTGCTGTGATTAAATGATTGGTAGGTTATAAGGTGGAAAGAAAGATTCAGATTGTTTGTTTATGTGCTCTATATTCTTGTGTGATTGTTAGTTGATGCTTTGTGATTTTATTTTTTACGTAATAATAATAGATGGGTTTGAGGAAAATGATAAGGCAAATGTGCAGAAGCCTCGAAAAACTTGCCCAAACAATTGGAAGTCAAAATAAGGACAACAACTAACATAATGAATATCGTGGTCTGGAGGCGTTTTCAGAGGAATAATCCGCCTACTGGGAGACATGACTTCGGTTGCAACAACACTGGTAAGGGAAATTTGTGGCGGAAATCTTCTGAATGGATGTTCAGATAAAAAAATAATTTTCTAGAACTATATGCTGGTGGATTTATAAGCATAGAATATTGTGGAAAAAATGTGCTTACCAAAGAGAAGCCAAGGAAGGAGAGAGAGAAACAATAAAAATGGGAAATTTAAGGAATTGCTTTAGAAAAATATTTTCCTCGTGAAGGATATGGTAAGAATAAAAGTGAATGAGCTTTTGGAATTAAAACAAGGGAATCCTTAATAAGAGCTGAGTATGTGCGTTAGGTTTTGAGGATCTAGTCGTATATTCTACACACTACCATGGAAAAGATGAAAGGTCAAAATGTGTTAAATTTTAAAACGGGTCACAAATAAAAACAAAGAATTTATCATGGTATTCACCAATTTCAAAGGCTTTTGTAAATATGTGTAGAATATATGATGATGGATTCTGTTAGAGTGTATATTATAAAAATATAAAAATATTGTGGACCCATTAAAAATAAAAGATTTCAGTTTGAAAAATAAAGGAAACCATACCAAGCTTCTCAAGGATTTAAGGAACGCTCACCGGGAATTTTTCAAAGCTCCTATGAGAAATAGTGAATCTAATCCTGTTAATGTCGTGTTTTAAGTGTGGAGAATTTGGACACTATGCTTCATCGCAACCGGTGCTACAAATGTAACACAAAGGACATCTAGCAAAAAGATTGTCGAGGAAAGGAAGCATGTCCGAAAATCCATTCCAAAACCAAGGCTCAAGGAAGAATTTTTTCTCTAATGGAACCGAGACTTTAACCTTTGATTCGAGGCAATGCTTCATAAATGAAATTCCTTTTAACCTGCATTCTCTAATTCTGCCATTTCCAATTTTTCATTATATGGCCATATTCTTGTGTACAAAAATTGAACTCCCTCGTGTCTTCATTAAACTTTAAATTGTAAGTAAATACTCCAATCGAGACTTCGCTTTAAACCAGTAAAGGTGATAAAACTTTCTTTCACTTGATTTAAGTTTACTTCTTCACCAAATTAAGTTGTTTTTTGTATGGATCGTTGTCCACTAATCATGTTTTGTTGAATTGCTTTGACAAAACAATTATTTTTCGAGACTCCTGGGAGGTGAGTAGGATATTGGAAATTGTTTCCATAAATAAAGTCTTAAAATCTTTAAAGGAAAACAATACCCAAGTATACATGATCACCGCTAATGAAACTAAACTGAAAACGAGGTGAGTAGTCTGCACAATAGTAAAAGATTTTACAAAGATATTTCAATAAGTGGATCAATTACCTCCCCGAAAGAGAAATAGAGTTTTCCATTGATTTAGTTCCAGGAATAGACCAATTTCATAGTACCATATAGAATTGCTCGAGAATTATAAGCAGTAAGTCAAGAAACAAATTGAAGAAGGTAATCTGGGAGTTAAGTAAACATTGTAAGGCCCAGTGTATCACCCCGGGGAGCTCCTGTACTTGTTAGTTAAGAAAAAGGGATGGAACCATGAGAATGTGCATAGATTATGGGATAAATCAATAGAGTGAACATTAAGAATAAATATCCACCGCCTAGAGATCGAAGGATCTTATGGATCAATTAAAAGGAGCCTCGTATTTTTAGTAAGAGATTGATTTAAGATCGATATCATCGATTAGGCAAAATCCGAGGATATTCCTAAAAATCGCTTCAAGCATCTACGACAGCACTATGAGTATTTAGTTATGCCTTTTGAGTGACTAATGCTCCAAAAGATTTATGGATTACATGAACCGAATTTTTCACCCTTATCTTGACCATTTTTGTAATCAGTATTCATTGATGACATATTAGTGTATAGTAAAACTAGGGAGGATCATGCCAAACACTTAAATATAGTATTACAGATTTTAAAGGACAGAAAACTTTTTGCTAAATTATCTAAGTGTGAATTTTGGATGGAGAAAATGAAATTTTTAGGTCATGTGATATGTCAGGAGGAATATCCGTCAGATCCATGTAAGGTACAACTGCTTTTGGAATGGGAGACCTAAAAGTGTAATGTAAGGGATTAGGAGTTTTCTAGATTAGCAGGATATTATAGAGATTTATTAAAGATTTTTCTAAAAATAGCTTTACCTTTGACTACCTTGACTAAAAAGAATCAGAGCATTTATTTGGACAACTCAATGAGGATAGTTTTCAAACTCTAAAGGAAAGATCAATTAATCGCTCCAAGATTAACTCTACCTGATCCCAAAGAACCTTGGAAGGGATTGATGCATCTAAAATGGGTTTAGGAGGAGTATTGATGCAAGATGGTAAAGTGGTAGCATATGCTTCTAGACAACTTAAGATTCATGAGAAAAATTATCCAACCCATGATCTAGAATTAGCGGCTGTAGTATTCACACTTAAGATGTGGAGACATTATTTGTATGGAACTAGATTTGAAGTATTTAGCGATCACAAAAGCCTTAAATATTTATTTAGTCAAAAAGAATTAAACATGAGACAAAGAAGATGGATGGAATTTTTAAAGGATTATGATTTTGAACTTAATTACCATCCCGGAAAGGCTAATGTGGTAGCAGATGCTTTAAGTAGGAAGTCTTTGATTATGTCTTCACTGATGATTAGAGAAATGGATTTATTAGAACAATTTCGAGATCTTAGTTTAGTGTGTGAAACTACTAATACGAGTATTAGATTAGGAGCTTTACAAATTTCTAACACATTTTTGGAAGAAATTAGACAGAAGCAAGAATTTGATCCTTTTCTGAAAACTCAAATGGAAATTTTGAATCAAGGAAAAAGTAGTGAGTTTAAGATTGGAATGGACCACTAAGATGTACAAAGATTTGAAAACCATGTTTTGGTGGCCTCGAATGAAGAAAGAAATTTGTGAATATGTGTATTCTTGTTTAATTTGTCAAAAGGCTAAAATTGAACATCAGAAACCCTCAGGTTTATTGCAACCTTTAGAAATACCACAATGGAAATGGGATAGCATATCTATGGATTGCGGGTAGCTTCGCTGCCAGTTCTCTGTGATTTGATTCAATTTGATTATAAGAGATCGCTTAACTAAGTCTAGAGTTTATAAAGCTTTAGGCACCAAATTAAAATTAAGTTCAGCCTATCATCCCCAAACTGATGGACAAACTGAAAGAACAATCCAATCTTTAGAGGATTTATTGAGAGCTTGTGTTTTAGAACATAAGGGTTGTTGGGTAGACTTTTTGCCTTTGATAGAATTTACCTACAATAATAGTTTTCATTCTTCCATTGGTATGACACCTTTTGAAGCTTTATATGGAAGAAATGTAGAATCCCTTTCAGTGTTGGACCAATCGAGAAAGTTTAATTTTAGACCTGATATTGTACAACAAACATCGAAAAAAAGATTAAGTTAATTCGAAAAATGAGAACTAGCCTGGTAGACGGAAAAGTTATCATGACAAAAGAAGAAAAAGATTCGGGAATTTGAGTCTGGTGATCACTTATTCTTGGCAGGTAATCCATGGACCTGGTATTTCGGGAGAGTTTTAAAATCCCAAATTGCTTTACCCCCAATTCTTTCTAATCTTCATAATGTCTTTCATGTTTCACAACTTCGTAAATACATTCCTGATTCATCACATGTAATTGAGTTAGATGACATACAAATAAAGGATAATCTAACCTATGAAGCATTACCAATAAGAATTGAGGATAGAAGAATCAAAACCTTAAGGGGAAAAGATATTCCTTTAGTAAAGGTTATCTGGAGAACGGATGATGCAACATGGGAATTGGAAAGTGAGATGCAGAAAAGCTATCCTACATTATTTCAATGAGGTAAATTTCGAGGACGAAATTTCTTTTTAGGGGAGAGTTGTAACACCCTCAAAATTAATTTTCATAAATAATTTCGTAGTTAAAACATTTACTAAAAATTCTATAAAAATGTACATATTAACTATTCTATCGTTATAATTTGATTAGACGTAGAAAATGTAATTCAAAAATAATTTATCATTGGGTAGCAATATTATTACGTAATTTGAGAAAATTATGATTACATTTCTAAATAAAAATGTAATAAAAAAATAAATTTGTTGTTTGACATTTTTATTACTATTTGATGTTTCAAATATTATTTTATATTTCGAATTATCGAAAATTTATTGTTTTAATTATATTATTATTAATAAATCTTATTTTATATTTGATTTGAGAAATATTTTAAGAATTAAAAAAAATAAAATAAAAAATAAAAAATAATAATAAATAAATAAAAATAATATAAAATAAAAAAAAAAAATAAACTTAAAATGACCCATGCAGGATTCAAACTCGCAACATGCAAGTTATCAAGCCACCACTTTAACCAATTATTTGATACTTTTATAAAATATAAGATATATATTAAGTACTAGTTTATTGTTTAAAAAATTTTAAAATTAAAATGTCACATGCAAGACTCGAACCTGCAATCTTCAAGTTAGAAGCAGAATGCTTTAACCAACTGAGCTAATAGGTTTATTTGATAATTTTTAAAAATATAAGGTATATAATAAAAGATGCGAGCAAATACGCTACAACTTAAAAATAAGAGAAAGATAATTTTTAATTCTTTATAATTTAGTATATTAATTGGTGGAATGTTCATATGATATTTAGAATAATGGAATTAAAAATTAAAAATAAAAATAAATAATAAAAATAATAAATAATAAAAATCATCATTAAAAAATATATATATATATATAAAATAAAAGCGTTAGTAGTAATTCCTTGTAACAAGTGCAATAATATGTCATGAATGATGAAAAGCATGCACTAAAAGAAGGTGTTACAATCAATTCCAAACATGATTAATGGAGCACTAAAAAAGAAAAAGAATTATAATTAATTGTTTATGGAACCATCACCTGTGGCATATTAAATTTTCTATCACTAATAATATTTTAAATTTATTTCTTATCTATAAAATAGAAACCATTTGAGGAACATTTCAGCCATGAATTCATTTGCACCAAAAACACCAAATCTTAATTTTTCTTCAATTTTTCCCAAAACCGTAGCTTATTTTTGCTAAAATTCCAAATTTTTCTTTCTAAATTCACCAAAAACCTATTTCATTTAACTTTGAGAGTAGAATCAACCTTCTTTCAACCTTCAAAAACTTTCTCAAAGTCTTCCAAAAGAGTAGCCAAAAGAAATCAAGGTAAGGGAAGTTTCTAAATTATTTTAAGTTTTCAATTTAATTAAGTTTTCAATTTTCTAAAAATTCTAGAATAATCTCAAAATATTTGTATTCTAAAATTTATGAACTTATAATTATTATTGAAGTTTTAAAGTAATAAGAATTTTAAGAGAAATTGCAATTTACTTAAATTTTCAAATATAAATATATATATATATATATATATATATATATATATTTATATATATATATATGTAACTAAAAATGAAGTGAGCATAATTTGAACCCAAGACCTTGGTGTTTCAAGGTCATGTCTTAACCAACTAAGCTAGTCCAAATTTCATTTATAATACTGCATATTGATATAATATTACAACAATTAATTTTCTATACTTTGAATTTGGATGATCTTTGATTTGAACTTGAATGATTTTGGATGTATTTTGGATCATGACTTGGATTATGCATATTTTACCTTTTCTTTGAACTTGGATGATGATTGAGATTGTGATTAATTACCTATGATATGCGTTGAGGATTGTGATAAAAACTATGACTATTATCACTATAAATTATTAATCCGGCGTAAAATATAATGATGGAGTGGATGTGTAATATCAATGAGTTGGTGCTGTTTTAAATGAGATTTTAGAAAGGGAGATAAGTTTTCATTCATTCATGCATGCCTCAAAAGAGGTGGCCTCGGTTAGAGGTGCGATAATAACTTAATCAGGTAAAGTCTAGGTGGGATGCTCAGACTTGGGGGATTTTTATAGTGAATTCATTTAATTCATGATGATCATGATTGTTTATGATTCTGTGCACCTTTATGAAATCCCGATGGTGATATAAGTTTCACGATGATGATGTCGTATTATCGAGATCCGTACCACATTGCATATTTTTTGGAGTTGAGGTTGGAGCATGCATCATATAAAATTTCATTTAAAATTCATAATTATTCTTTTTATTTATTTGATTATGATATGTATTATATTGACAATTTTATATGATATGTATTTTTTATTAAGATTTTGGAACTGCACACTTGCGTGTTTGTGTGTGGTTTTTGACACATGATCCTAAATTTTAATTGGGGAGTAGATTAACGAGGATAAATCTATTGGAGATGTGAACAAAGGATAAAGCAAACATGAGGATTTTTGTGAATAATGTGTATATTATAATTATCCAATATTGCGTCTTATGTGACATTTTGTAAATAACTTTGATGTATGATTACGATGCATTCATGTGATGTGTTTTATTTTGGTGACATTTTTGTTAGCAAGGAAATTATTACCATTTTATTTAAAGAAATCTAAATGAAGGGAAACATTTTCAAATAATAATAATAATTGGATAAAAATGAAAATATTTTAGTAATGTGGAAATCGTCAGGTCAGTTTGACCTTTTTGCCAACCATGAGAAGTTCATCAGAGTCTTTATTTAGATAAACCAAATGCTCATCATCAAATGCAATTCTATAGTTCTTGTCCCTGAGTTGACTAATGCCTAAACAAGTTGAACTACAATCCTTCGACCGGCAATACATCTTCTATCAACACACGTATTAGCTTTGTATCCAAGTAATCCGTAGCCTAGTATTTTCCTTTGTTGTTGTCTCCATATACAAGCCGATCGATTTCTCTTGGTGTGAAGGTGCTAAGATTCCTTTTATTACCTGTCATATGCCTTGAACAGCCAGCATCCAAAACCCGTAATGAGTTCTGTTGTTTGAAACTTTCTACCGAAAAAAAACTTATTTCGATTGGTACCCACTTCTCTTGGGTCCATGCAATTTAGTGCTACTATTGGTCCTATATGAATCTAGAGGGTGAATAGATTCAGTTCCTTCAACAACTTAACTTTTTTCTCACTTTTCCCGATTCAATTTTATCTTGAATTACAAAAAACATATCGGAGATATAAACGTGGAAAACAAGGAAAATTGTAAAGCAAGAAAACAAAGAAATTAAAAGAGATAAGATAGAAGAAGGTTTAGACAAAGATTTATCTTGGTTTGGCTTTTGCCTACATCCATCAACCCGACAATGCATTTACGATGGTTTCCACTTTATAATGATTCTGTGTTCAATACAATCCTGCTGCAAAAACACAAAAAACAAATCAAATACTCAAAACTATATGTTCTTCACCTAAGAACATATATTGATCCTTGATCCCTTCAAGAATCAACCTTTGGAGTACCTCTCAAAACTCCGTCCAACTCTTCCAAGAGAATACCTTTCTCTTTAGAGTTAAAACGAAAAAGATTACAAAGATAAAATCAGATAGAATTACACGGTGTGTAAGCACTGATCAACAATATCATCAAACAATTCAATCTTTTCACACAGCTTTCAAGAAATTTTTGAAACTTTGAAAGATTTCTTGTAGAAACTAGTGTTTTTCTCTTCCTTTCTTTTTCTTTGAAAACTCAAAAGATCTCTCCTCTTTGAAATAATTCAAAAGTTTCAATTCAGGTTTCAAAATCATTTGAGATGAATTCAGGTGTGGTAATGAATTCGGATAGTGGTAATGTCTTATCCGAAAAAATTTTCCTTGTTCTTTCCAAACACAAGAAATGTCGATTACTATGGAGTGTGTCGATTACTCGAAGCAGTTTGGATTCACTATTTTAAATCTTTTTATTGTCGATTCTGACTCGTGTGTCGATTACTTAAATTTTAAAACTAAAGTTTTTATTTCTTTCAAACAAAATGGGGTTTCAAAGCTTCTACAGCTAGAATCACAAGTGGAAAAACAAATTTTCTATGGAGCGATTGAATAAAAACAACTCAAAGCTAAACTAAAACAATCATACATTTTAAACTCATATATACAATCTATCACTAAAGATCAAGTACAAGTATATCAAAACTAAAACTAGGGATGGCTTCTTTGACTTCAAGTCCAACAATCTCCCCTTTTTGGTTTTGATGTATATGTTGTGTAGTTGATCTTTGATAGATGGCTTTGATGTGTCTGATGTTAATGTTTTTTCTTTTTCTGTTTTTTATTTTCATCAATTTCATACAACATTTTACATACGGCTTTATGAGATATCCAAAACATATCACTATATCAAATCTGAGACATATAAAGATAATTATTTACAAAGCCAATTAAATCTAACTATTACAGTCATCGATGGAAATGTTCGATTGTTTTAATCTATCCCCTAAGAAGTAGAAATATAAGTAAAGCAGTTAAAAAAAAAATTCAGAAAGCGATTACGATAAAACAATAAAGTAATCCAAATATTAAGACTAAAGACAATTAATTAATAACTACACTACTACTACTCCCCTATTTGGTATATCAAATCAGAGGTGAGGTAAGGAAGTAGAATTACTAATGCGTCGTCGTCCTGGTTGAGTCTTTCAGATCGTCTCCATTCAGACCGCCATTTCGGAAATACGATGTTGTCTGCTTAGAGATCATCAATTATTGTGGTTGCTTCTAATTCATCCATTCTATCAATCGCCAATGATTTTGGCGATTGTGGAATGTCTCTCTCTAGGTTGTATAATCATCTTCTTTCAGTTGGCTTTAGCTTCTCTTCAGGTTGTGGAATGGCGTTGTTCTATAACTTGTGATCCATCCTTGTCAGTCTTTGATGAGTCTAAATCATGTCTTCAAAACACTCCATCTCAGGCTGACATGGACATCTGCTTAGATTATCTAGCTTCTTTGAGTGGTGTCAATAGAAGAATTTAGATAGTCTAGAGATAAAAAGAGAGTAAGGACACTTATTGTCTAGAAATCATGGTTTTCAGCGTATTCTTCCATTATGATGTGACAATCTTTGTCACTTGAGTCCATTCTTCAAGCGGCCAGTGGAGAATCATGTCATCCTCACTCGGTTAGGCATGGTTGCTCCCTTGCAGGGCAGAATCAAACCAAACGCGGTGTAGTGTAGTAGCCTATCATCATTTAGTAGGCCACGATCATTCATGAGTAACTTCCTTTGCCCACTGCATGTTTCTTGCAGGTCCTTTCTCTTTAGTGTTGGGGACTCCTGAAACTATGTAAAAAGTCTTTATAAATCCAAACCCTTTTTCTTTGAGTTTGTCTACATGTCCGATAATCCCTTCCTTCCTTATGCCAGCAATTTGCAAAAAGTGAGCGAGGGTTAGAGTTATTTTGATACCTTTTATCTCCGAACTCACCGTCATCCTCTCCATATTTGGTTTCGGTGGCCTGAGTAGAACACCTTAACCAAGTCTTGATAGATGAACCCTTTCATCCCTACGCACCTCTCCAAAAGCCAAGAAACCAGAATCGAAATCTAAACTGGATAAACATCGTGAGGTCAAGAATCTTGGGTGGAACAAGACCCTGTTAGCAAAGTCGAGGATTGAACCTAGTTTCTTGTCCTTTGGAGGTGAACCACCGGTTGACCCACGATTCTTGTGGTTGAGGAGGAGGAATTTACGGTTGCCTCTAACGATGTTGGTTTCTTCCTCTTGGAAGATTCTCCCACCTTTCTTTCCCTTAACCTCTTCTTCCAATGTATCGGTTTGACCTGCGTCTTGATTCTTTTTTGCCTTTACCTTGTTCTTCCATTTTTGAGAGAAATTGAAATTCTAGGGTTTGGGAAGAAGGTGAAGGTTTTACGAGTAAGAAGGTGAATGGTGAGTTGAAGAGTTGCACACCACTTGCTTATAAGAGGAACAAAGCCAAATTACGAGCGAGGTAATTGATTACTAACACATTATTGTCGATTATCTCGGTTTCTTATAGAGAGAAGAAAAAGCGAGGGGAAAACGGTCATTAGTAATGGAATTGCGATAAAGCGGTAATAGGAATTCACTCGAAGAGATTACTGAAAATTTTGAAAACTTGTTACGTGATGACGATTCTACATTTCAAGTGTGTCGATTGCTCCAAATCAAAATCTTTCAGTCGTTTCGCTGGAAGTATTGATTATTAACATGTGTCGATTATTTCTATCGAAGGAAGAAGGTTTTCTTGAAAAATTTTCTATAAAGCAGAGTTATGGATAAGTGTAATCAGAGTCGAAGGTTTAGTTCGGGGATGTTCCTCACTCAAAATCCAGAGGTTTGATCTAAGTTTGTAAAACCTTTCTTTGGTAATACCTTTGTAAATATATCCACCAATTGATTTTCCTGTCTATGAATTAATGTCACATCTCCTTTTTATCGTGACTTAATAAAGTGTGTCCGACTATGTTTTTTGTTCTCGGTGTAATCTGATGGTTTCTTGTGATACTTATAAGCTTATGTTGTCGTGATTTCAAGGGAATTTGATCTTATCTTTAGCCCAAAGTCTTTCAAGTTGGTGTTTAACCAAATTGCTTGAGCACAACTTCCCAGCCACATTCCACTTTATGTTAAACCTGCATTGATAGTGCTACCTTGAAGCTTGCTTTTGCTATTCCACAATATCAAACATTCTCCAAATATGTGACATGTTCCACTAGTGCTTTTCCTATCCGTTTTGCTACACCACGTGATAAGTCTGGCAAAACCAACAAGTAATGGTGTGAGTTCCTTTTGGATACCATAGTCCACAACTTATTGTTCCTTTTAGGTATTTAAGAATTTTCTTCTGTTACCTTGTAATTGAGATTGTTTAGATGCAGATTGAAATTCAGCACATAAACATACAAAAACATGATATCATTCACTGCTATAAGATAAAGTAAAGATCCTATAACACCTTTCGTATATGTAGTATCAACTTCATCACCTCGTCATCAATCTCAAGATAAGTGTTAGTAGCAATAGGTGTATTTGACACTTTTGCAATTAGTCATTTCATATTTCTTAAGTAGTTCTTTAGTGCTTAGCTCCGATGTATGAATGCCACCTTCCATTTGTTTGATTTGGAGTCCTACAAAAAAGAAAACTCCGTTCTCCAATCATGGACATGTCAAATTCTTCTGCATATCTTTCACAAACTCTTCACAAAGTTGTTGGTTAGATGATCAAAGATAATGTCATCAACACAAATTTGAACTAATAAAATGTAGTTTGTTCTTAATAAACAAAGTCTTATCTACTTTACCTGCAATGGAATCCTTTTGATATGAGAAACTTGCTCGTCTATCATACCATTTGCCTAGGGGCTTGCCACCATACAAGGCTTTATATAAAGTTTAACTAGACATGTGTATAAAGCCCTGAATAGTATCAGAAACCGGTGGTTGCTCTACATAGACTTCTTTCATTGATATAACCATTCAAGAATGCACTCACATCCATTTGGTATAATTTTGGAAATTGTTGTTGACAGATAAGCGATAGTAGTCTAATGCTTTCCAAATCTTTAACAGGGTAAAGGTTTCTTCAAAGTCAATCCCTTCTTGTTGATTGTAGCCTTTTGCCACAAGTTTGCTTGTTTCACCTGACTCATTTCCACTTTCGGTTTGTTCTTGAATACCCACTTTGTACCAATACAATGTTCATGTTACCTTTGTTTGGAACAAGTTCCCAAACTCCCATTCCTTTTAAATCGGTTTAGCTTATATTAGCCATGATCAAAATTCTTGTTTAAAGGCTTCTTCTATCGGATGGTTCTACCTGATCTGGCGATTATTATAGCAAAACAAATTCAGAGATCTATTAGTTACCCCTTGTGAATGTCACCAATGACATTGTCAAGTGATAGGGTTCTAGGTGTCCTCCACTCTCTTGCTTGTTACAGATGTTAGGTTTGGTTGAGTTTGGTTGATGCTCGTGATCAATGTCTATGTTTCCTTCAATTGCTTCATCATCGTTACACAGCGATCTTTCTTTTGGAAAGTGTTAGTTCATCCAATCTAACCTTTCTGGACAGATTCTTCAATGCTTTTGTTCTTTTATTAAAGATCTATATGCTTTACTAGTATTTGAATAACCAAGGAAAATGACTACATCGACCTTTGCATCAAACTTTCCAATAGGGTCCTTGCCATTGTTTAAAACAAAGCATTTGCATCGAAAAACTTTAAAATAAGAAATGTTTGGTTTTTCTTCCATAGAAAAGCTTCGTAAGGGGTTTTCTTTAAAATGGAATTATAGAAACTCTATTGAGAACATAGCATGCAGTGTTCACGACCTCTGAGGTGTTTAGACATCATATGCTCATTCGGCATGGTTCTTCCAAGTTCTATAAGGGACCTGTTTTCCTCTCCCACCACTCCATTTCCCTAGGAGGTTCTAGGAGGTGGAAAAAGTAGTCTGATATCCCTCTTTTTCCCAAAACCTTTCAAAAGCTATTCTTAAATTCAGTACCATTATCACTTCTTAAAGCTTTTAATTTTCAAATCCTTTTTGTTTTAATTCTTTGGCAGTACGCTTGAAAAGCCTTCGAAGGCTTGATCCTTTTCTTGATAAACAAAACCCAAATAAAATCTTGAATAGTCATCTACTATTATTGAGTCCATCCAGATTTCCACCAATACTTAGCTATCCCTAGATGGACTAAATAAGTCTAAGTAAGAGTTCAAGTGGCTGGAGTTGTAGAAACATGTTTAATATTTTTGAAAGATGTTTTTGCCTGCTTGAACTTTTGACAAACCTCAGCGTAGTCCTTCTTTGGAAAATCTTAGTTTATAGGGACAAAAAACTACTCTTTTAGAAACAAACTATTCAAATGCAATATGTCAATATGTATATTCTCCTATATGTCATACCCAAGACGGATCATCATTAGAGAAGTTAAACATGTAGGTAAGGAGAAGAATGATGCTTCCAATATGTAAATGTTAGATCTCTTTTAATCACTGTGAGAAGTTCATCGAGTCTTTGTTGGATGAGACAATGTTCTTCATCAAAAACAATTTTGTTAGTTCTTGTCACATAGTTGGTGATGCACCGAAAAGATTGAACCTTAAATCCATGTGGCAATACATCTTGTCTTGTGTTTGCCTTATATCCAACAGATGCAAGTAACTTTAGTATTTTCCCTTTGTTGTTGTCTCGCGTAAACAACGAGATCTGGATTCTCTTGGTGTGAAGGTGCTCGGAGTTCCTTCTATCTTTTTTGTCACATGCAAGCCAGGAAGGTGAGGTGAAACACGTTGTTCGGGCTTTCTGAGAGAGAAGAACTTTGCGGTTGGTACCACTTCCTCTTAGGTCCATGCATGTTAGTGCTACGAGGTTTCTTCCAATCATTGCTGTTTTGAAAATCCATTCTTTCTAATCTCATGCAGTTGCTGAGACCCCATCCAGTTCATGTGCAAATAAGTCACAGTGAATTTAGCATGTTTAGTGTTTCTGATTTCATGTGAACATGGTTTGAAATGTTGAAATTCCTTAGCTTAGAAAATAATAGTTTCTAACTCACATATTTTTCCTTTCAACATGGATACGCTTTTCAATACTATGTTTTTCTTTTTCAAAGCTTGACTTGATTGTAAAGCCTCCACTGGAGAATGCAATTCCTCATATTCATCCATAATTGAGTTTGTATCACTTACCTCATTGGATGTTTTGCCCGTTAAACACATATTCGCCT
Organism: Hylodesmum podocarpum; assembly: GCA_026586105.1. NCBI lineage: Eukaryota > Viridiplantae > Streptophyta > Magnoliopsida > Fabales > Fabaceae > Hylodesmum > Hylodesmum podocarpum. The sequence continues at coordinate 55,599 of JALJEV010000010.1, read as the reverse complement.
CCTCATCTTCAAACTGAGATGTTGAGGATGTGCGTAATACTTCATCCCAACTATCATGCTTTTTCTTTTTTCCTTCTTCTTTTTTGATATTTTCATTCTCGTTAGATTTTCTCACTTCAATATTTGTGCTTCTTTTTCAAGGTTGGACAATCTGATGCATCGTAATGTTAATCTTTCCCCATTCATAGCATGTCACTTTAGTGATATTATCTTGCTTCTTAACTTCTTTTTCTTTGGTGACCCAATTTCTTTTTAAGTGTTGTTTAAGCATGAACTTTAGGAACTGCTTCTACGTTAAGTTCACCATGTGCTTGTGAATCATTTCATGTCTTAGAGGATTGAGGATTACTGTTTTTTGTTAGGTCTCTTTTGAGAACAATTCCTTTGGCTCTTTTGTCTTTCTGCTCCTCATTTGCCATTAGTCATATCCTACATTTCATATTATAGTTTCTCAAGCAGTTGACAACTTTATAGCGACAAGGTTCTTGGATTCGATTATGGTTGTAGTCTAGTAGGTTGCCACTTTCCTGATCGAGCGATTTGAGAATCTTGACATTCCTTCTTCTTCAATAAGTCCTTGCCAAGTCTTTGAGATGGTTGATGATGTGTGAATCTCTTTTGCATTTCAATTATAGATTCTCCTTGAACATTAGAATGTCTCTACTCTTGAATAAGTGTGTTCTTCCCTAGCTCTCTCACACTCAGCAATGATCTGCATGTGGGTTACCATGATAAGCTCCCATGCTTCTTTTCTTCTTATTGCAGTGATATCTGAAAAACTCATCGGAATTCAGGCGTGTATGATATTCAAGGCCTTAGCATCATTTTCAGCCACCATCCACCATGTCCCGATCCTCCAAAAGGTTTCTCTATCTCTTTTCCATTTCTATTTTCATTGGAACTTTGATCATTTACCACGGCACGGATACTTGTATGAATAGATTTATAAAGATCTTCATCGCGAACTTTCGAATGGATAGTTATCACCCAAAACAATGGATCTATTTATCGAAGCTCCTGTTAAGGAATTGTAAAAGATTACTAACCATTACGGGGAACTAGCGGGATTACTAGATTGATTTACTAGTTGAAGCTCTTGATACCAATTGTTGGTCTATGTTGAATCTAGAGAGGGGTGAATAGATTCAAAGTTCCCTTCACAACATAACTTTTCTCATTTTCCCGATTCAATTTTATCTTGAATTACAAAGCATTATGAGAGATATAAGCAGAAAAAAAAGAGAAAATTGTAAAAAAAAAAAAAACAAAAGAATTAAAAGAGATAAGATAGAAGAAAGAAAATTTAGATGAGAAGATTTATCTTTGGTTTGGCTTTTATTTCATCGGTCAAACACAACAATGATGATCGGTTTTTCCTTATAATGATTAAATGTTCAATACAATCACCTTTACCCAAACACAAAAAACAAATCAAATACTCAAAACTATATTTTCTTCACCTAAGAACATATTGATCTAGCTTGATCCCTTGGGAATCAACCTTTGAAGTCCTCTCTCAAAAAACTCATCAACTCTTCCAAAGAGAATACCTTTCTCTTTAGAAGTTAAAACCAAAAGATACAAAGATAAAGATCAGATAGAATTACACCTGGTGTGTAAGCCTTCGATCAACAATATCATCTAAACAATTCAATCTTTTATGACTTTCATCTCAAGAGAAATCTTTGAAACTTTGAAGAGATTTCTTGCTTGTAAAAACTAATGTTTTTCTCTTCTTTTCTTTCTTTGAAAACTAAAAAGATCTCTCTCTTTGAAATAATTCAAGAGGTTTCAATTTAAAGTAGTTCAAAATCATTTGAGATGAATTGGGGTGTGGTAATCGATTCTTGGATAGTGGTAATGATTACTCTATTCACTTGTTAGCCAAGCCTGAAGTAAATACGATTACTGTAGTGTGTCGATTACTCCATAGTTTGGATTGTTTTACGATCTTGTTGTGTCGGTCACATTCGTGGTAATAGATTATGATTAAAACCTTTTAAACTAAAGTTTTTATTCCTTTCAAGCGAAAATGGGGTTCAGCTTAACAGCTCGAATCACAAGTGGAAAAACAAATTTTCTATGGAGGCGATTGAATAAAAACCACACTCAAAACCCTAAACTAAAACAATCAATACATTTTAAACTCCTATATACAATCTATCATAAAGATCAAAAGTACAAGTATATCAAAACTAAAAAATGGCTTCTTCGAACTTCAAGAATCAGCGGCTAATTTTCTTTCTTAACCCATTCTATACTTACCAGGAAATTCCTTTCTTTCTAATCATGCAATTAAAAAAGATTTATGTTTTTCATCTTGGTAGGTACAGTGAGATTAGCATGCTTAGAGTTTCCAGATTTCATGTTATCATGCCTTAACATGTGAACACAGTTTGTAGGGGTGTTGAGTTCTTTTCTTAGTTTTGAAATATCATTTTCTAAATCGCATACTTTTTGTTAATAAGGATATTTGCTTTTTCAAAACTATGTTTTCTTTTCAAATGTTTTGACTTGATTGTAAAGCTCACAAAAAGCGAGAATGTAGTTCATCATACTCATCCATGGTAGGTTTGTATCCAACACCTCACTGGATGATTTGACCATCAACACTGATTTTGCTTCCTCGTTTTCAACTTTTCCGGATGTTGAGGAGGTGTAGCCTTCATCGAGCTATGTAGGCTTTCTTTTTCTTCTTTCTTTTCGACATTTCTTTCACTTTACCATTTTTCTTACTTCGAGTGTTGAACTTCTTTTTAGGCTTGGACAATCCCGATCTATAGTGCCAATCTTCCCATTCATAGCATGTTACTTTAGTAGTAGTATTGTCACATGCTTGAATCCCTTTTCTTGGTTGACCAAATTTCTTTTAGAATTGTTCTTCATGAATTTTTAACTTCTTCACCATCAAATTCACTTTGATCTTCCTATGATTCATTTCCGTCTTCAAAGGATTCAGATTCTGTTTCCATATGCTCCAACAAGAGCAATTCCTTTAACTCTCTTGTCCTTCTGTTCCTCATCTGCATCGAGTCATATCCATCTCATACTCTCTAAGTTTGCCAAACAAGTTAAAGACTCTGTAATAGCGGCAAGGTTCTTTGATTGGATTATAGGCTGTCACATAGAGTTGCCACTTTCTATTGAGAGATTTCAAAATCTTGACATTCACTTCTTCTTCAATGAAGTTCTTGCCAAGTCCTTTGGAGATGGTTGATGATGTGTGTGAATCTCTTACTCTCGCATTTCCATTATTGATTCTCCTTGGGACATTGAATGGTTCATATTCTAGAATGAAGTGTATTCTTTAAAATCTCCGACTTCAGCAAAGACATTCATGAGTTATCATGATGAGCTCCCCACATGCCTCTTTTGCTGTAGTACAGCAAATTCTAAAAAACTAATCGAGAATTCAGAGCGAGTGTATAATGTTCAAAGCTTTAGCATCATTTTCAGCTTCTCTAATCTCATCCATGTCCCAATCCTCAAAGGTTTCTCTATCTCTTTTCCATTTTCTATTTTCATTGGAACTTTGTACTGTTTACCACTACCGCTGTATCTTCGTGAATAGATTCCATAAAAAGATTTTCATGCGAACTTTCCAGAATGGATAGTTATCCACCGAGAATAATGGAGGTCTATTTATAGAAGCTCCTTCAACGAAGGGTAAAAGATTACAAGCCATCAATAGGAACTATGTAGGATTACTAGATTGATTTACTAGTTAAAGCTCTTGATACCAATTGTTGGTCCCATGTTGGATCTAGAGCAGGGTAAATAGATTCAAGTTCCCTATGTTCAATTTAGCCTTTATCCAATTCTTTAAGAAATGAATCGAAACGCAATTGTAAAAGCGATAGATTCGAGATAAAGATAAAAGATACAAGGTAGAGAAAAGTTTGGACAAGGGTTTATCTGTTTGGTGTTCGGCCTACGTCAGTCCGACCGACAACTGTACGATCGGTTTCCAACTATAATGATTTCTTGTGTCTAATACAAACTGCTTGCCTGAAACTGACAAAATCCAAAATAACTAAAACACGATGTTCTTCTCTAAGAACATATCTGCTCTAATTCTTGAATCCTTGAGAATCACCTGGCTACCTCTCTCTACAATTCTTAACTCTTATTGCAGAGAACAACTTTCTTAAGAGTTTTGAACAAAAGAAAAATCAAAATAAAATAAAGATCAGTAAAGATTACACGATGTGTATGATCGATCCAAGATTATAAACCAAGTATTCAATACTCGAAACACACTCTTGTCTACAGAAATTCTTTTGAAATCTTGAAGAGAGTTGCTTAGAACTTGTGTTCTTTGTAAACTCGGTTTCTTCTTCCTTTCTTGAAAAAACTCAAAAAGATTTCTCTTGTTGAAAATCAATTCTAAGAGGTTTCAATTTAAGCGATTCAAAAAACTTTTTTGAGATGAATTAAGGTGTGTCGATTACTAGAATGTATTGTCGGTCTCGGAAAGTTTAGGCTCTGCGGTATCACCAGCGCGAGGTGTCGATTCTTAGGATGTAATCGATTACTCGAAATGTTAGGCTTTCTGATTTCTGTTTGACTAGTGGTCGGTGCGATATATGGTAATCGATTCTTATTTAAAATCATTTTAAAAACAGTTTCAACTTGTCGAATCAAATAGGGTTCCCAGACACTCACAGCTTGATTACCGAGTAGATTGACTTAAGTGAAGGTGAGATTGAATAAAAACCACACTTTCAAAGCCTATTCTATAACAATCAATACAATTAAGCTCTATTTACAATCTATCATTAAATTCAAGATTACAAGTAAATCAAAAACTAAAAACAAAGGCGAGCTTTAACTTCAATTCCAACGAGAAATTTAATCGTCTGTGTGAATCTTGTCGGCCATGGGAAACAACTTAAAGCTTCTTTAAATCTAAAAATGTTGTTTCCACGACAAGACCCTTAGAACTGTTATATAGATCTCTTCGACCTGAACATAAAGTCTGGTGGAAAGAGATATGCATTTGTAATTGTGGATGATTATACTAGATTCACATGGGTATACTTCCTAGCCCGTAAACATGAGTCGTTCGATTGTCTTTGAAATATACACAAACGTGTTCAAAAAAAGAAAAAGGAATTTGCATTACGTACGGTAGGGTGATCATGGAACATAATTTGAAAATTACGGTTCAATGCCTTGTTTTGAAAATGTGGTATCTTTCCTGATTTTTCGTCTTCAAGAACTCCTCAACAAAATAGGGTTGTGAAAGGAAAATCGTACTAGGAAATGGCTAGAACTTTGTTGCATGAAGCTATAACTGAAATATTATTAGGCGAGAAGCAGTGTGGATTCTTGTTATGTTAAAACAAAATATTAATAAGACCAATATTGAATAAGACTCCATATGAACTATGGAATGGAAGAAGATCCAACATTTCATATTTCCATCCTTTTGGATATGAATGTTTTATTTTAAATACTAAGGATCAACTTGGGAAGTTTAATTCAAAGGTTGTGAAAGGATTTTTACTTTGGATACTCTAATACTTCTAAAGCCTATGAGTTTTCTAACTCTCTAGAACGCAAGTCAGAGGAATCTATTCATGTAAAATTCCAAGATAATTCAAAGGTCGATAAAGAAATATCGTATCCGAAAATTTATTCGAGACCTCATAGATAACTCTCTCGTCAAAATGTTGATCCGTCATTCAACTCGCTTTGACACAAGAGACTAGTACATCTCCCGATAGACGAACCCTCATCGTCTGCTTCTCAACATCAAAATGATCCTAACTATTAGGAACTTGTAACTTTGCCTCAAACCACACCAGAAGATCTGATCATTGGAGATAGACATCAAGGAGTTCAAACTAGATCCTAGGCCCGAGAGATGTTTTTGGATGTGCTCTTGTCTAATATAGAGCCAAAAGATATTGAAGAAGCTTTACAAGATAATGACTGGATCTTATTATGGAAGAACAACAACCAGTTCACAAGGAATGATGTATGGACTTTATAGAAAGACCAAAGAATAAAAACATCATTGGAACGAGATGTGTATTCGGTGAAATAAGCTTGATGAAGCTGGAAAAGTTGTAAAAAACAAGGCAAGGTTAGTAGCTCAAGGCTATAACCAACAAGAAGGTATTGAGTTCTCGAAACATTTGCACCTGTAGCTAGATTAGAAGCAATTAGAATTTTACTAGCTTTGCTGCTCACAAGAATATCGTTCTATATCAAATGGATGTGAAAAGTGCCTTTAAACGTTTTTATTGAAGAAGAAGTGTATGCTAAACAACCTCTCGTTTTTGAGAGTCAATTTCAACCAGATCATGTTTTCAAATCAAGAAAAGCACTCTTATGGTCTTTAAACAAGCCTCAGAGCTTTGGTACTTAAAGATTGAGTTCTTTCTTATTAAAAATGGTTTTTCAAGAGGAAAGATGTGATACAACCTTTTCAAGAAAAGTGTTTCTAAGGACTTTATCATTGTTCAAATTTATGTAGACTATATAGTCTTTGGAGCAACCAACGAATTCCCGTGTAAGGATTTTTTCTAAGATGATGCAGATGAGTTTGAAATGAGTATGATGGGAGAATTAAAGTTTTTCCTAGCACTTCAAATCATAAATCAAACAAGCATCTACAATCATCAACAATACACCAAGGAGCTTTTTAAAGAAGTTCAAAATGGAGAATGCTAAACCTATGAAAATACCATGCATTTGTCCAGGTGCAAGCCTCAACAAGGATGAATCAGGTAAGCCGTGGATCAAACGGATCGTAGGTATGATTTGCTCTCTACTATCTCAACGCTAGTAGACACGACATAATGTTTAGTGTTTGTCTATGTGCACGTTTCCAATCCGATCCTAGAGAATCTCATTTGCAAGCTGTAAAACGTATCTTAAGATATCTTATTGGAACTACTAACCTCTCCTTCTTTTATAAGAAAAACAATTATTTCAATCTTAGTGGCTATTGCGATGTTGATTATGTCGGAGATAAAGTGGAAAGGAAAAAGCACAAGTGGTGGATGTCATTTTCTTGGCACATCACTCATCTCTTGGTGAAGCAAAAGAAAAACTTCATTGCACTCTCAACAACCTGAAAGCGAGAGGCGAGTATGTTGCTGCGGTGGATGTTGTTCACAATTATTTTGGGTAAAACATCAACTTGAGGACTACTCGGTTGAGACCCAAATACCCGATTATTTTGTGATAATATAAAGGCACTAATCTCAAAGAAAAACCCTATTCAACATTCAAAAGCCAAACATATTGAAATCAAATTTCATTTCATAAGAGATTATGTTCGTAAAGGCATTTTCGATATACAATTTGTTCAAATCGATTTTCAATGGGCGTGTATTTTCACAAAAGCTTTAGACAAAACTCGCTTTAGAATCCTTCATTAAAGAAAATTGTGGGAATTGTTTCTTAATCGACCAAGTTATTTCTGCCTCGTACTTTTAACCGTCTATTTCTGGCTCTGCCTAGTTTATTCGTGTTAAGACGCAACATTGCGTCGATCAAGTTGAATCAAAGGTGGAGGAAATTCAACCAGACGCAAGGTTATTATTTAATTAATTTAAAGTTGAATGTATAGGACAAATAATGCAGATTAATGACTGGATCACATTATCGTACTATTCTTGGACGCTGAGAAGCACTACAGTTGAATTGCAGAGGTCAAATCAATCATTAAAAAGGAAATCATGAGAGCTACCGTCAATTGCAAGGGCCCAACTTCTTTCGTCCGATAGATTATAAATGTTTAATCCTTTGACCATAAATACTATAAAGTTTACTCTTAACTCTTTACAAACACTATTCTCTCCAAACTTTACCTTCTCTTTTAAAAATCTAATACTCACAAAAGTCTTTCTCTTCAAACCTAGAAAATGGGTCGCCAAGAAAACCAAGACTTCATAAGAGACTTTCTTCACGAAAGATTTTTCTTACCAGTGAAGAGACTTTCTTTCAAGGAAGATTTTTTCTACAAATCCACACTGGCGTGTTTCAAACCGCTTAAGAATATTGTCTTTCCATGGATGGATGGACTTCGCCGAATGGAAGGGGTCCATGGTTGATGGAAGCTTATGCTGAGTTTTGGAGCAATGCCAAAGACTTTGATGATGGTATCGCTGATACCATTGATACATGAGTATATCATCACTCACAAAACCATTGCTGTCGAGGGTTGAAGAAAGTCAAGTGCCGCTTTCTATAGTGCAAACATTGGATGAAGATCGAGTCTGAGGAGCATGTTGATAAAATGCTCTATGGAAAGATTCACACTCGAAGATACCAAGTTTTTTAGATCCAAAACCTCTACCCAACATGTAGAAAGTCATTCACAATCTCCTTTACAATGTCTTCACACCTCAAACAAAGTTCATGGACAATGCGAGCCATCGAGACTGTTTCTGCATGAACTATTTTCTCAGAAGGAAAATGAGTCTACCTCACATCATCCTAGATCATTGGGTGAGCTCTCGAAGAATAGAAATATTCAAGGAAGAGAAGATTCCCTACGCTACTCTCCTTCTTAAATCATCATCAATTAAGGTTTCATGCCACCTGAAAGAGTGTGGCATAGTGAAGGAAAGAAGTTAAAGGAAGTACCTGTAAAGATGCATTCTGCCCTAGTTTTCTTCATTTTAAAAGTGAAAAGAAGAACCCTCTCTCATATGACCCAAGAACACCTCACAGGTCGCATCACGCTGCATCAAATCCGGCCTGCCCAAGCACAAACCCAAACACCAATCCTATCGCCTCAACCACCCATCCATACAAGTTCCTTTGAGGATGTTATCGTTGAACCCCCGAAGAGCAAGGAACATAAGAATCAAACATGTCAAGGCCTAAGACGCAAGAAAAAGAAGTTTCCTGAGCGAAGATGAAGCCGGTAACTAAAGCGCTCGAGGATGCTTCGTCTGTTGGGATCTTGACAGACGAGGAAAATCAAAGGAAGATAGCTGGCTAACAAGCTGTGAGCAAGGGAGATTGTTCTACAAAAGGCTGGTAAAGGCAAGGAAAAGTTGGAAGGGTATGCGTAGATCATGCTTGTCATCATATGCAGCTGTATCTAAGTTGCCACTACAGGTTGTAAGAGTCTCTACCATGCTTGGCTGAAATGGAACGTCTGTTCTAAGAAAGCATCGAGGCAATGGATCAGCCGAGCCTGTTCCCGCACCAGCAACTTCGGCAGGGCATGAATAGTGAAGAAACCGCCTAGATGAAATTACAATGCTCAACTAACAGAGAATCGATGACCATGTTAAATGTGTAGGCTCCAACCAATGAGAGCCTAGAATCCTTACTCCAAGATGAATATATGAATGCTAGCATTGATCCTATTGTTGTGTCTCCTCTCAATGATGCCTTTAATCAAACGATACCCGCGCATCCAAGAAATGTCTTGTCACCGCATGATGGATGCAACGTCTAAAGAAACTTCCCGCTTACGCACGACGGAGATTCCGTCCTCGCGGTCATCATCGAAGATGACACATGTTCTTCGTTCTAATGAGGAACATGTTGAAATAAAAAAAGGCTAGTTCAGCCTTTGGTAAGATCACATGCCGAGTTGTTAAATCCCGAAGATCTTCCACCAAGCACAAGACATACTATTCGCTTCTCAACGAATTAGTCATGAAGAGATTTCCACAAAGCTCAGGTAGAAAAGACCAATCAAGCAGTTGATAATAAAAGATCATACTCAAGATGTCTCTGATCTTAGTGATGAAGAATGAGCCCGAATCATGCAACCGATGGGTATTCTGCGATAATGAAGACTACTTTATTGAGGACACTTCTTACATCGAATTGAAGAATCCATATCGCCACAGAGGAAGAAGGGATTTCAACTTGGGAGATCTGCTCAATCCCATCCTCTTTTCACCAACCCTTGAAGCCAAAGACTTCAAAGATGATATAAAGTATTCCACGATGAGCAACGCGATCGTCGGCGTGCGCATTTTTGGGATGAGCTGCGCGGTGAACATCAAGGGTTTTAGAGAATATCATGGCTGGATCTGAGGATCATCTTTGGGCTATTGATTGAAGGACCAGCACTGACTATGAACCACACATTCCATACATAGAAAACATCAAGGAAGGTTCAACATAAGCTCAATGCACTTGCCTTTCACCATTGCGAGATATGGAGACGCTACCTCCAAAGTATGTGAGCCAAAGAGGAGCGCTGATCATCGGGCACTGATGCCATTGACAATCGTGATCCGTTCTCCTTCACAATCCTATGAACTGAACAGAGTATGTGGGTCCAGGTCATACGTACTGATTGTTCTTCATCGACAAGACCACATTATTCAGGGATTCATCTCGTTACTCCCTCATCATAGACGAATGTGAAGATCCCGAAGACTTCGCTCACTCTCACGAAGACTATAACATTGCCTTCGAGAATGATGGCTAATGCTTATAGGAGAGAAGAACAAGGAAGGTTAGCCTCCTTTTCTCCAAATTCTGAGAGCAAGGAAAGAACTCAGGCCCATCCCCTCTCATGATGGATCTGGCCATCCTAGTCCTGAACGAAACCAAGATTTATCATTATGGATCGCTCGACCATGCTTGCTGGAAGTTTAGCCAAAGGAAAGGACAAGAAGACACTGTCCGCTAAAGCATTTCAAGTTTGCAAGACACATTCTCAAGCGCCTTAAATCCGTTGCCCATGATCATCTCAAAGCTATTCAAGCTCATGCCTCAAAGCCTATCAACTTCAAGATTCGTGAGGTTGATAAAGGATCACTTAAGCCTACCTCAAGATTCTACTCGAACTTCATTTGACGGGGTTAGGGCTCATTACCTATGGCAAAGTCTATCCAGTGAGAGCTTTCCCACACTCTTCCTCCTCATAAAACACTTCAAGATTCCTTCCAACTTACTACCTTCAACAAATCATATTCTTGGCACGAGAATATAACTTCGCACTCGACCGGAACTTCCTTTATTCTCCTCAAGGCTCGAAAAGGAACTCTAGTGATAGTCATTGGAAGATGACCAAGGCCAATTGTCGTAGAACCCCGTCACCGAGGAACCACTATCACCCGAAATTACTGGTAGAGCCCGAATCACCGTAAAAACCATGCTAACAAGTATAATGATTTGAAGCGCAAATATGATACTCTTGAAGAGAATTGTGAGCACTTAAAGAAAAAAGAAAGGAGCTGAGGACAATCAAGTTTTTATATCTACTCTAAATGCAGCAAGCCTACGGAATATTGTCATAAATCTTGTACAACATCAACCACAAATCCCTCCACCCTCCCGATTTTGATGATTCTCAAAGATAAGGGGGGAATATTTTTGAGGAAAAGGTTAAGCTAAGCGGATAGCTTGGTAATACATTCGTCCGGCGGGGAGATAAAGACGAAGAGGATGAAATTTATTCTATTTACTCTTATTATTTGTTTGGCACATTCTTTTTCGTATAATTCTTTAATTGTTTTTTCTATTCTTCTCCAAACTTGAAGTTTGTAAATGAATTACATCACATTGATGTAACAATTCTTATAAAGACGTATATTCGTATAACATCGTTTCGATGTAACTTTAGTCATTGTTATTATTTTGTTTTTAAACTTCCATCCTTTTGTCTTTGCAAATGCTCTTAAGATAAGCATTAGTATGGTCTATAATCATCAAAAAGGGAGAGATTGTTAGATCAAGAGAGATTAACGACTCTAAGTTTTTATTTAATACAAGGCAGACCTAAACATCTCAGACAAAGTGTTACAAACAAAGTCCGACAACAAACACAATCAAGATGACCTCAAAGTAAAGGTCATTAAATCCATCAAAGTCAAGTCTTGACGGAAGGATGTGACCTAAATTCTTCAAACGGAACTTTCAAACCAATCTTAAGATCAAGATCTGCATCGTGCATCAAAGAGTGAAGTATAGTTTGAGTAACTCGCGCCAAATTTTCAAATATAATAAAAGTACTCACGAACTTCCAAGATCAGCATGGGGATTTGAGAACTTACCTATGCTACACGAAAAGAGTTCTCCTTTTTCAAGAAAATCATTGTCAAGTCGAGAAAAGACCGAGCATGCCATCTAACTGCTGCACGCTATATATCACTTGATTGCACTGACACCTTTTTGGACTACACTTGGAGAAAGCTCAACGACATTCTTCGTCTCTAATGGATATCCGAAGACGGCCATATAAGGACCTCACTCTCTCAAGTTTCATTGGCGAACACGCTTATATTGCTAAGACTTTGTGCTTTCGCTCATTGCTACGTGAACTTCATTGCATACCCCTCTACGAAGAGAAATCTTTCTTTCATAGAAAACCTTGTAAATCCACTTATGTGGTGTTTTAGCCCGGAAAGGCGTGTGTTCAAAGTATACCCGATTGTTTTTACCAAGATTGTCTTTCAAGAATATCTTGTAATAGCGAGAAGTGGCTAGGTTCAAACAATATTTTGTAACCATTTCACGGTTTTGTAGTGAAAACCCGCAGTTGTCAGTAGCGGACGTAGTCTTAAATAGATGAACCAATATAAAAATACTTGTGTTTATCTTCTTTGAGTTTGTAACTAACAGGTAATCAACTTATAACATTCGCTCATTAAAACTAATCTTTGAAGATAAAGAATTGTTTCGCCCTCGAACTGTTTTAAACCAATGACTTAAAAGACCAAAAAATTTTAATAACACAATTCAACCCCCTTCTTGTATTTTATCTTTTAGAACTCTCGATTAGAAATTTCACTTTTTTATTTCTTTTGTTTTGGAAAGGTTTGCAAAGATATCAAAGTGATGGAAAAAAATATATAAGAGAGATTTAAGTAGATTTTCGGAGAATCTACAACAACCTTTAAGATATTTTACGTTATTTTATTTTTAAAATTTAGGTCGTGCACAGTTAGGCTCAAGAAGGCGTAGGTCCTATCTAGCCCAATATAATGTTATAAACTAGAAAATATCCATTTTATATTTCAACCTTTTATAACCATTAGATGTAAATCCAAGGTGAATATAAGCTATAGGAAAGGAGGTAAAAATAGCTAACTCGATCAATTTATCCCACTCTCTTCTCAAAGCCACAACCAACAACTTTATATATATATATATATATAGTTTTCTTAATGTCAAATGTAGCAAAAGTCAACAAGTTACAACTTTATTTCTTAACAACTAAATCTGCTAACCAACCAACTCACTCACGTAATATATAATGTTCTCTCTGCTCATATTTTATACATATACGTATTTCTCTTTCTTCACATTTTATAATTGACTATCTATTTGTCCGTGGTATTCCAAATTACCTACTAAAACATTTCCAACAAAATAACGGTAGTATGCAATTTTGTACCTCAAAATCATAGTAAATGGTCCACTTTTAAGTAGACATCGTAAGTATAGGATGGTAGTCCTAAACTTTGAAAAATTAAGACTACTTTTTAGCATACTTTTTTTCTCTAAATTTAGCATATCAATATTGAACTTCGATATTATTAGTTAATCTAAAACAAATTCATATATATCCATCAAAATTTTGATTCTTTAAAAAGATGTAGAAATTTGTATAAAAATTTATTCCAAAAAGAAAAAACTTTTGAATTTGAAGAAATTATTATAAAATTTATCTTATCCCTTACTTTCTATTCAATAAAAGACAATCTAGCATTCCCATTGCCACGGTCGTTATTTAAGGCATAATTGCCTAACTTAAGTTTGGCAACGTTCTCACTTGGTTGTTTTTAGATATCAATTGATAGGTCAGTCCATGAACAAAGGAATTCATGTCTTTTTGTGATTATAGTATTTTATTACCATATATGTTACAAATTAACAAATAAAGTTACTTTCTTACATAGTTGCAAGTTTGTGGTCTAACCCATCTTGGATTTCTCAGCCATCTCCCATTATTAAACTCTTGAAAGCATGAAATATCATTGTTTTTGTTCTTTTTCTCCCCTACAAAGAGATGTAAAAGATGTTATTAATGTATTTTCTAATAATACGTTATTTATTAGTTATTACAACAATAATAAAAGTCTTATCCTATTAGCTAATTATACATTATTTGTTATTGAATAAATTTATTTAAAAACTTCTTCTTTAGGAAGTAATTAAGCATTTTTTTACATAAATTAAGCAAGAAGTATATATCGTATGACAACACTTATGTATATATTGTTTTTTAAAAGAAAGGTTAGTAACACACTTTCTTACTCACTCTTCTGAATATCATATATTTTGCTGAATCTCATTTCATTATTTAATAATAATTTTTCATTTTTTCATAAATTCTGATAAATCATAGAATGATGAAAGAATATGTCAGTAACACTCACTCTTTGTTTTAATAATTGAAAATGAAATATGATAAAACTATCTTCATACGTCATCTTGGTGAATTTATTAAGCTAAATTTAGCTTATTAATATACCATTAACTGTTTTTGTAAACTCTCAGTCACACAAACACTTACATAAATAATTACACTACAAAATAAGTTTAAATAAGTTTGAAAAAGAAAATCCACCCAAAGAATCCAATTAGAAATCCCTTTAAATTTGCTTTTGCTTTTGGGTCCACAATTTACACATGTCTGGGCTGCATGTATTAAGAAACGTGATAGTATCCAAATTTAATGTTGGCCCAACATTGCTGTAAGCTATTTAGCTGGGGCTACTCAATTATCTTAATGATAGTATAAGATCAAAAGCTGAATTGGACATGTTTTCTTTTTTTTCTGGTTAGAATGAAAACCCCAATAAACCCAAAGAAAAGGATAGCAATGAAAGCAACTCATTGTGGGTTTGGTTGGGAGTTGAGCAAACCGTTGAATATATGCCTTAGGATTGACTCTTGTATTCCTTTGCATCCTTTTTTGTCGTTAAGTTTCTTCATCCTTTGGCTCCCACTAACAACCACCTTCCAATTTTGCACTCACAATCTTTTTCTTTCGTTACTTGTTAGACCCAAATTGTGATCTTCTTTATGTTATTGTTTTCACAATTTTGGCATATTTTTTTCCGCGTGATGCCAAAAGGAATGGTAAAATCAATAATTAGGTCAACTGTTTATGTGCCGCTCAATTAAATAGTGCACAAGTGAATCTGTGAATAAAATTATAAATTTTTCTCTTGTTCAGTGTGAGTCTTCACACATCGGCACAGGCACTCACATCAAAATTATTATACAAGTATCAATTAGAAAATGATTTAACAATTTTTGTTTTTTAGTTGGAAAAGAAAACCAAAGAAAGATATTTTTAATTCAAATAGGTATGGTACGTACCCCCAAAAAAATTATATATACATAGCACTCTCTCCATAGAATATAAATAACCAAAACTTCACTTTTTTTTTGTCAAATATAAACGATTTTTAACCACTTTTATTCTATTTAATGCTATTTTTCTAAAATACACTTCAATTAATTATAATTTTATTTTTCAATAATTATATATCTTATGTGCAATAAATAAGACTAAAGAAGGTAATATAGAAAAAAATATGAATTCATAGGAGGGAATATCAATTAATTATTAAAAAAATAGTTTTCATTCAAAAGATTATAATTAATATTTAATATGTGTATATTATATATTTAATTTTATTACTCTAACAATTATAATACCAACTAACAAAACTTTCTTATAAAATATCTCATATTTTCTCTCTTCACACTTTATATATATACATATTTCTCTCTCTTTATATTTTATAATTAATTATATAATTATCTACATATTAAAATTGTCCATCAAATATTCTTTTTATATATTCACGTTTAACATCAATAATTGTACAACACTGCAACGAATTATACCCTCATATGTCAACTGAAATTGCCTGCTCAAACTATTATGGTATTTGACTAACGAAACCAACAAATATATACAAAGCTACTAGTCATGTAGTGTATAGGACAATCATTAATATCGAATAAAAAGTATGCTTTACTTCGGTGTCTATAGTTTATTATTCAATAACCACAATAGAAAAATTGTAAATTACCCCTTTTAATATAGGTACAACCTACCACTTATATCACATTATTAACTTAATATTTAACATACCATCATGTTAAAACTCTTGCTTTTCTTAAGGAAGAAATTAGAACGACGGATAATGTACTCACCGTAGAAAATTTAGTACCTAAGTAGAAGCGTATTTTTCATAACAAAATAAATAAAAAAGTAGAAGCATACTTTGGACCTTTAACTATATGCTAAATATAAAATAATGGTTAAGGTTGGTACAAGTACAAAATAATAGAATTTAAAATGTTTTACAGTATAGTTAATACGTAATATATCTTGATTCTTAAATGTAAGAATTTGATCGGATCTATGCATGTAAAAAAAAATGTTAAAAGAATCAAATCCTTAAATAAATCATCGTATTTTAAGGAATTAATTTTTTAGTTCCCAACAGAAAATATTCTTATTTAAAAATTTTGAAAATTTGAAAATTTTAGCTAGTGTTTTTTACCTCCTGATTCTAAAACTAAAAAAAAATGCAAAACCATAGGAAGGAAATTGAAAGGAGCAAGGTAAAAGATGTGATTGTGACTGTGTTACCAAATAAAGGTATGGTGCATACCCCACAAAGTAGGCAGCATCCCTAGGGAAATGAGGTAGCACCCTCTACTATGGGAATCCTATGCCTAATTTCCTTTGATAAAGTCGAGTCCAAGCTAGCTAGTAAGATAGACATAGAGATCCTGCTGCAGCATCAGATTTGCACTGTTGCAACCACTGTTCTCTGAAACAGAATGATCACAAAGAATCAACATCAAGTCAAACGTTCACCCCAAACAAAGGGTCTAATTTGAGTGTGGTGTGCGTGTCCTCTGTACCATTTTCTGATGTTGCTCCTACAAAACCATGTGTACATGTTTGCTGCAACTGGGTTTATTGTTGCCTCTAAATTTGACTTCCACAGTTTTATTTTCCATGAAAACAAAATTTGTATCCATGAGTACCAAGGTAAAAGCCACACCATTATTGACTTCTTTCTATGCTACTTCTTCCTTCCTTTTTTTTTTAGTATATGGTACTTCAAATTGTGGCTCAATTATGATTCCATCACTGTATTTTATAGGGTGTTTGGATTCAATTTGATGATTCAAAATTACATTAAAAATACTCGCTACTATGATTCTAAAAAATTCACATATTTAATGTTATGCTTAGAAATGATTATGAGTCTAAAATTACACAAACATGTGTTAAGGCTATGTTTGAATAACAGTTGAAAAATACTTTTACAATGAGAAAGTAAGAAATTATAATTTTCAAAATACAAATACTCTTAAACTCTTCGAATTTAAGCTAACATCCACTTAATA
The DNA here is from genome assembly GCA_026586105.1 of Hylodesmum podocarpum. Lineage (NCBI taxonomy): Eukaryota > Viridiplantae > Streptophyta > Magnoliopsida > Fabales > Fabaceae > Hylodesmum > Hylodesmum podocarpum. The sequence continues at coordinate 38,274 of JALJEV010000010.1, read as the reverse complement.
AGTTAATCTACTTTTTAACAAATGCCAGTAGACAAACCTATTATAGACCAAAGGAAACTAGTTCTTGAACAGATCTAACTTGGAGGAATCCTTTAGGAGAAAAACAAAACTTGGAGAGGATGAGCATTAAAAATGATAACTTAGAGTACGTTTGGGAAAGATAAAATTATATAATTTTAGTTTTTTTTAAATAAGCTGTTTAAAAATAAGTTTTATTATTTGGTGAAATAGTTTAAATTTATAAATAAAATTTTCTTGAAAAATAAGTTAGTATTTTGAATTTGAAAATTTAATATTTATGGCTTTTTTAATATATCGTTTTTCGTTTCAGCTATATATTTATACTATTTTACTATATAAAAGCTGATTTTTTAATATTTTACCAAACAAAATTAATTATCTTTAAACTATTTTACAGTAAATATATCCAAATAAAAATTAATTCTGATTATAATCAACTATATATATTCAATTATTAAAATAATTTAATTTTCACAATTATCTTAAAAACATTTCAATATTATATTGTACAAATCATACAATAAATTCAATGATGATTCTGCTATAAAATTTTTCCCGTTGTCCCTCGTGACGTTCTGAAATCATGAAACATGATGTGATTTAAAAAGGGTCCACAATTTTTCTCACCACCTGATTACTTAAAAACCTAGATTAATCTGTCAATTTAACAGAGTATACATCACATTTTTGTTTCTTTCAAGTTTCAAGTGATTTTACAAATTACCACTTTCTACGCACTACATATATTCATGTCTTAGACAAAACTTTATCATATGTTGTTTGGTACCATTTATATTGAGATAGCATATCCAATGCAATTATATAATGGACAAGTGATAGATACCTTTCCAATCCAGCTCAACATTCAAAATATAGAACATTTTATCAATTACAATGTAATGCATATTCTGAATCTTTGAATTCTTATTATATATAAGTTACAAAAAAGGCGTTCACTACATTTAGATTATAATATGCAATTGTAACCTTTCAAATTTACATTATCTAGTCTAATTATCTAGCTTAATATAAAATTCAATTTTGAACTTTATGCTAAAATCTCATTTCCCACCATAAAAATTGATTTTATATCTATTTTCTTAAAATAACTTTGTTCTTACTTAGAATAAGGAATTGACTGGATGAAGAACGATAATTGACATAGCCATGTCGAGGTGTTAAAGTATTAAGTAACTTTTTTTGAACTCATGGTAAGGTCCAATCGGAGGGGAGGGTAATTGCAAAGGCACTCGACGGTCAAATTAGTAAATGATCAATATAATTTCATATGATAAGTATTAAGAGAGAGTTAGATTTTACTTATTGTGAGACTATTTATAAAGATAAAGAGAGATAAGCGTGTGAAGGGACGCTATAGAGTCCTTTCCCTAGACCTGTGCAAGTATGAGCGATACATATGTCTCCCCCATAGTTAGTTGGTCGTGTGGTGATATGACCACACAGACATGACAAATCTCACTAACATCAATGGTAATTTCTAAGAGAGGTCGTCCTATAAGGTAACATGGAAGCCACATCACCTCTCGCCAATACAAACCTTAAATATTTATTGTCACCTATTTATCATTAAGATGTTGCTTCTAACGGAAATTTGTCTTCATATATATATATATATATATATGATATATCCATAACATAAATAGATATATGCATTGTGGCATTGATATAAATTAAATAAAGTATCCATTAGATAAAAAAATCAACGATTGTGTATCCGAAAATCTCATTTATAGGTTTTATATCATCTCATTTTTAAAGTTTTGCTATAAAAAAATGTTATATACTTTGAGAAGTTCTTGTTCAATTAATAATCATAAAAGTTTCAGTATGAAATAATGGTTTCAAATTAAGAAAAAATGAGTGTTAACAAATATTAAAAAAACTAAAGTTTTCTTCAATTAATTGAGAAATTGATTAAAAATTTACCTTAAATTATACTTTAAGACCTCAATTTTTGAATACTGTATCAAATTTCTGACTCATCCAATTCGAATTATTTATGATCATTATGAATGGTAAACTATCATTGTTAAATATAAAATGCTCTTTTAAGTTTGTCATGACGATATATATCATGATTCTTAATCATGAACAACGAAATCCGATAATAGTTTAATAAATGAAAATGCCAAAGTAAGTTTAAAAAAACAAAAAAAGTAGGTTTAAAATAAATTATACATATTAATCACTTTCTCCATCTCATCCTAAACTAATTGATGTACGTGAAAAAAAAACTTTTAATTTAAAAGTGCTTTTAACTCAAGTTAAAACATTGTAACATTTTCTACTTTAATTTTAAATCTCTAATTATTTTTAACTTGACTTCAAATTTGTTTGCACGACATAGGAAGTTGAGTCAAATATCATAATACTAAGTTATTATGAACCTAGTTGAATGTTAAGTATTCTTGATACCTTTGATTTGTAAGATAGGGTCCTTCTTTTCTTCTTTCTCGAACTTTGATAGACAAGTATGCAATCAAGACAAAAACTAGTTTCTTCCATATATCCCCAAGACATACAAAAAGAAAAGTGGAGAAGAACTCAACTCATGGACCATCCTTTTGTGATCAATTACAATGGCCTCTATTCATTTCCCTTCATAAAAAGTCATGTTCATTCTCAAACTCTATCTTTTCTTTTCTTAAGAGAAGGTTAGAATGGTATGTTTAAATCCATAGTCATGTCTATTCAAACCATATCTTTTCACGAAGAATTGTATTGATTTTCCATCATGTTTAATATCCATTAATTAAGATACATCAATATTAAAAGTTTTATAAATCAGAAAATGAATAATATTTAAAAATAAAATTGATACTCCTTTCCAATTAAATTTAACCAAACCACTACGTATATATTAATTGTCAAATTATATATTTAAAAAGTGCAGTCCATTGGAAGACTTAATCTTACACATAATTAATATATACGTGTATAGTCTCTTATTTCGGTAGAGTCATTTATTAAACAAGAAAGAACGTGGGAGGGAACTTTAACAAGGAAATCTACACTTTCCTTCGAAAAGATTTTTCCAAATCCTAGAGATAAAACTGAGCATTCCAACGATGCCTACCAAGCGTAGATCCAGTGCACCAAAAAGAGGGAAAAAGAAAGAAAATAAAAAAAAAAAAGGAAACTGGGTGAAACGAATAAAGGAAAGAAAGCACGTTTTAGTGTTATGGGATGTTGGTATTAATGCCGCGTAATGTCATGTGTCTTGCAAATGCAATGACCACCACCTTCCTTTTCTTACCAATGTAGAGTTAGGTTGGCCATGCATTTCTATTCTTGGAAAGAAGTGAGAACAACACCATGTTAAGTTTCTTCAAAAGTCTTTAGAACAAGGCATCAGCCACCCCCACATTTGTGAGTTCCAAGATAGAGACTAGACGTTGATTTTTAAGCCATTAACCAAAGCGGCATATGAAAACGATTTGTTAGCATTCCGAAAGCAAAACCATTCTACCTTACACGTGTTAAAGTTACCACACATGGCCCAGTCCAACCCAATTGCACCGAGGCTTCCCTCCCAAGCAATGAGGTCATAATCTTCCAAAGGCATATCATATAGTATTAACTCATGATGGACCCATGAAGACGTTCTCACTTCTTTTGGTTTCTTTTATACTTCATTTTTTTTTTATTATAGATTTCCCAATTGGTTCGGCGATTTTATTAACATTTATACGCATCCATCCAGCTGCAACCTCTCCTTGGGAGATGCAAAAGCTACTTTTAATTGTACTGGAAAAGCCAGCACGCCTCCAGTGAGATGTATGTTACAAATTCAAGTAGTTTCCGATTATTTATTACATAACACTGGTGTCAATAACCCTTTTTTACTTTACCAATGCTTGAACTTGAATTTCAAATACAAAATGAAACCAACGTATTAGCAATTGGAGGTACTAAAAAAATAAGGTACACATCATTATCAACAAATCAGAGACGAGATATTGAAAATTCATTGCATTATTATTTATATAGTAAAGTAATGAAGGTGGACAGGTTGGAATCAGATATGTATGTTACTGACAAGTATTCCCCCAAAATGATTCCCCTGTGATTTCAACAATTGGAACTACGGAAGGAGAAGGAGAAGGAGCTGTAATCCCCTCTGCAAATACAATTCAGCCATTCCAAATCACTAAACTTGCTTCCAAACTATTTTTATTACCCTAAAACATCAATTAAAAAAGGGTAAAATTTTTGACCCATCCACCGTTTTTGTCTTTCTTTGTGACATTCGAAGCCCATCAAAAAGAACAAAAGTAACTGATGATATCACTGCAACTTCAGCTCCGCTGCTGCATTGCTAGTTTTTTCCAGAGGCTCCTAATATTATTTTTTAACATCTACCACTGTGACCAAGCCAAACCAAAAAAGATAAAAACAAAACATCATCTATTTTCCCACCAAAGCTTTGCTTTTTCAATTAACTTCCTTTCCCACAATTTGCCAACAAAATCCTATTTCTTCACCTATAAACTATTCTTGTAGAAGACAACTACATTTCATTTCTACCCCTTCAGACCCCTACCATTTTCCTAATCACCCTTCCAAATTAAAAAAAAAAAAAGAAAACTATTCCCCTGCCCCGCCCTAACAAGCCAAAAGACTAATCAATTAAATATATCAGTATGTCCACTCCTGTGGCAGTCTAAGCTCATGGTACACCGCTGGCTGAGGCTTGAGGTTGCGCTTCTGTTGTGAAATGACATAATTAATTCTCAGCCTGGACACAGCTGCACCTGAACTCACAAAAAGTCAAATCCCACAGCTCAATAAACCAACCATGTCTGTTCCATTAGGACAAGACAACAAAAAAAATGACAAAAAAAAAAAACAAACGAAACGAATATCAAAGAAGTGTAAAGTATGTTGTACAGTGTACTAAAATATTTACCATTTTCCAAGTTGGAACTAGCATTAATTCGCTGCATATGTTGCGGCTGGCCCCCAGGCATGTCATCCAGGTTGAGATTCAGGGCCTGCGCCACTCTAGTGGGAACCAGCACAGTAGAACAAGCTGGAACCACCCATTTAAAATTAAATTAGGTTAACAAAAAAAAACTAACATGGTGACACAACAAAATAAATTAATAAACAATGAACACGACAGCAACTCCCCTTCACTACACGCTCGCAATGAAGACCAAATTTAATAACAATAAAGATTAAAAGTTAAAAATAGAGACAATATTTACTACAACCACAACAACTGCAATCACTCATGTTAATGATGTCAACAACTTCCTTCAAAACCATAAATGCAACAGAAAGAGAAATCTTTTGAAACATGAAAATGATAGGAGCATGCACCTGGTTTCTTTCGAGGTTCAGGGCTATCAACTCGTCGGGGCAAGAACACCCCAGTTCCAGCACATTCTCTCAAACCAGAAGGGTTTCCAAGAAACACAGCCCGCATGCCAGAACCATATTGCTGGTTCTGCTGCTTCGCATGCTGCAGAGGAGGCCATGCAGATGCAGACAAACCCAAAGGCCTAACGTTCCTTCCATTAACGACACTGTTCCTTCCTCTGACTTGCCCAACTTGGTTCTGTTGATTCCTATGATTGTATACCCCACCACATTGCTTCTGCAAATTCCAAACTGCATTCTGCTGTTTCGACAGCTGTTGCTGCCTAAGCATCTGAAACTAACAACATCAAAATCACACACCAGTTAGTAAAAATCAAAAGGGTCAAATTTAAACTTCCAAGAAAAGTATGATAGGGTTTAATTACTTGTGCTATTTGTAACTGCTGGTGAGAAAGTGAGTGTTGTTGGGTTAAGAAACCCAAATCATGATTTTTTGCAGTGCTGGTGGTAACTGGAGAGGGTTTTCTTTGGGGAAGTAATGAACCATTGTTGTTGTGAGGTTCAAAGTGTAATTTTCTTGGTTCAACCGCATCCTCTCTACTTCCCCTGCAGCTGCATGTAGCAGATCCAAAGTTGTCTTCGTTGAAGACATCTTACAAACACCATCTGGACTCACATGACTCGAACCATTGCAACATCCACACAGAGTTGATTGTGGAGAACCAGACACAAACCGATTCTGTTACAATAAAAATATTAATCAAAACAGAAACAAAAAAAAATGAAAGAAAAAAAGAAACCGTCGTGTTCATATGTTCCGTACCATGGACTTAACATCAAGTTGTTGGAGAGAGGAGCGAGCCACGCGGCGAGTCAACTCAGCAACGAGTTGCTCTTCCTCGTCGCTTTCGGTCTCGCTGGAGCCGCTAAGGGGAGAGGAAAGATCAGAGGATGGAAAACCGTACTGATAGTGTGGAGGGGCAAAAACGGTGTCGTTTGAGTTAAACGGTGTGGTGGAAACGACATCGTCGTCGGTGAGGAACTGCGGCGGGAGCCAGAACTCGCCGTCGTCGAGATTCTCAGACATGGTGAAATGGAAAAGAAAGAGAGAAAGAAAACACGGGAAGAGTGAAGGGTATGAGAATGAAAAGATTTTGCGGATTCGTGAAGATTTTAAAAGGTACGATGGTGTTGGCAGAGAGTGAAGGGTCCCATCAGAGCCGAAACGCGAAACAGAGTGTGTGTGTGAGAGAGAGAGAGAGTGTGAAGAGAGAAGAAGGTGTATTTGTAGAGACACACAGTGAGGGATGGGCGGTGCTATAACCCTAACGCGCTAATACTTGAGTGGGACACACGCGTTAATATAAGGTAAAGATTAAGAGATAGTTTAATAGTGATTTCGTGCCTGTTCCGCCACGAGTCATGTCCAATGGTATTCATTTTTTCTTACTAGGGGTCAAATCAAAAAATTTCGTTAATTTAAAGATATTAGATATTTTTGTTTATGATGTTAGATAATATATATGATATTTTCCTCTTCTTATATTTACATATCATCAGGATTTACATGTTATTGATAAAAAAAAAAAAAAAAAGTTTATCTTTTACACAGAATTTTATCAATTTAATTATAGTTAAATTAAGTCTATTTTTAGGTGAATCTGAAGCATACTTTCGACGAGAAATTAAAGACTAATTTTTAAATTGCTAAAATATATAATATGTACACAATTTTGATGATAATAAACTAGACCCATTAATCAGTATATTTTACATGGAAAATAGCAGTAGCATAAAATAGTATTTTTTCGTCTTCAGAAATATTAAATAGTTAAATCAGAACTTTAAAAATCAGTATATATCTTGACGGTTATAATATTTCTTGTGAAACAAAAAACAGTTGGGATATGCTTGGATTGATAACTTGTTGATATTCAAATTTCCATTATGTTAAAGAGATAAACTTATTATTATTGGGAAATGATAAGATAACTTTGATGAGTGTGATTTTTGGTGAGTGTACGTACATAAACTTGCACTGTCGTTTCACCCTAAATATCTGTATATTTCTATCATCTTTTGCCCAAGCATCCTTTGCTAACAAGTTTTCTCTTGCATGCCATTACCTTTTCGACTTTTCATCCAATTTTTATTTTTTGATTGCATCTACTCATTTAATTTTTATCCTTTCGTTGATAATATATAAAAATATTTTTTGTTGCGTATACTCCTCTGCTAGAAAACTTGTGCATGTATCTTCTGATCTAATTAAAATATTAAAAGTATTTAAAAATTTATTTAATTAAAAATATTATACTTCAATTCATTTAAAATAATATCTTTTAAATCTAATGGATCCATCTATTTAAATGAAGTTTAATATACTTATTTTGCTTCTATCTTATCTTAATCCCTTATAAAGAAAACATTTAAAGTTTAAATAAACTGATAAATGTTCAGAACTTTAACTCGGCTAGAGGAAAAAAAAAATAGTAAATTAAGTCAGATTTGACACAGAATCCACTTCTAGAAAAATTATGTATATCCGATAAATAGTATATGCTTAAATTTAATTTATTCAATGTAAGATTTCATTTCAAAATAAATGACGTTAAGGGGAAGAATATATAAATAGTATCGTGTGAGAATTTTTCAATACCTATCGAAAATGTTTGGTAGAATAAGCGAGTAGAGATATTTGTTGCAGTAATTGAATATACTAGAATAAACGATTTATTTAGATGGATATAAGTTTTGATACAATATTAAGATTTTAATTTAAAATTAATTGACAGGAAAGGAAGATGTATAGTGGATATATAAACGGTACTTATTCGAAGAAATAACGAAGGTGGTATTCACTTTACTTTCTATCAATTATTTTTGAAATGAAATTTAATATGGTAAATCTTAAAAACATTTTTGTATTACCTATTTTGACAGTAATAGGTGGAGAGATATTAGGAAAATTCCATGTTGATTATTTAGTCTTTTTTACTTAATGTCAAATAATTTTAAGATAGAATTTAATATAATGTTTCATCCCATTTGATAAATTGTCTATTGTAGTAAATTCACCTCTGATAAGTATACGTGGAACCGTAGAGCGAGATAATTAAAATTTCACATCAATTATAATTAAAAATTAACTGTAGATATTATTTATTATATATGTGAATTTTTACCACAAATCTTAATAATAAAATTTTCAATCAATAATTGCAAATATAGTTTATCGTTGAAATACACTTCTATCACTTTAAAAAAATTCAATTTCCTTTTAATACATCTCTCTCGCTTTAAGGAATTCAAAAATTCTATGAGTATCTATTAATAATGTAAATTAATATTTTTTATCATCAATTATCTGTTATTTATTTAAAAAATAATTTTTAATAATAAATTAAAAAATTACATATTTTATAAATTATAATTAATCACATGTGTAATATATATATATATATGAAAAATATTGAAATTAAATTCATATTGTATTTCCACCAGTACTCCAAGCTACGATAATGATAGCAATTGGGCATAATGATTCGGTGGCCTCGGCGTCTAACCATGACTCCATGATTTTACGGGTCAAACATCATTCCCTTAATACTGTGTCGTTTTCTCACATCTTTTAGGTATGTCTCTTATCTTTCCATTCTCAAATGTCTAATCAACATTTGTGTTCTCTGTAATAAACATTTTGGTTATATATCATTTTAATATAAAATAAATCAATATAAATATATAAGTTGTATATTTAAATTATAAAAAAAATGAAGAACAGATATTAATTTTATTTAAGTTAAAATACTGCATTTATTTTCATTATATATCAATTTCATACTAAATTTTTTCACTTAAAAATTTTACAAATTGATTCTTTAAAAGGAGCTTTCAGGTACATATTACCTATGTTACATTAATTTGAGTTGGAGAGGATTTGTTGACTTTTTTAAACAGCAAACGATTTTTGAATTTGAGCAAAATTTAGAAAGAAAAAAATCACTGCATTTTAACATCTGATATGTTAGGAAAATTTCTCCATAAATTTTTAAGGGAAAGAGGATAGAATAAAAATTAAAATTAAAATTAACTTTTTATTAATTTATTTATAAAAAAATTTCACACATTTAAAAATGACTTAATATCTTAATTTTATAATTACATCACACATGTATCCATAATTTCATATTAAATTTTTTCACTTAAAATCTTTGCAAATTGATTCTTTAAAAGGAGCTTTTAGGTACATATTACCTTATGTTACATTAATTTGAGTTGGAGAGGATTTGTTTACTTTTAAACAGCAAACGATTTTTTGAATTTGAGCAAAATTTAGAAAGAAAAAAAATCGCTGCATTTTAACATATGGTATGTTAGGAAAATTTTCCATAAATATTTGAAGGGAAAGAAGATAGAATAAAAATATTTAATGTACTTTTCAAAATTAAAATTAACTTTTCATTAATTTATTTATAGAAAATTTCATATTTGTTGAATCAAAATGACTTAACATCTTAATTTTGATAATTACAAGACATTTATTGAATCATGATCAACAAACAAAAAGGGAACAATGATCAGATCGGATTATTATTCGATGTAGACGAAAGATGCACCCCAAAAACGTAAGAAATTCCGTGACGCAAGTTCAAGTCGTCATGTTTCAAGACATTTTCATCGATAAAGAACTTTCTAAGATCAAACTAAAGCGTCTTAACTTGTGTGCTCAAAGTGTGAAGATTTGAATACTAGAGTTGAAGACGAAGATTGAAGACAGACGAATGAATTCAACACACAACTCTTTTGAATTATTCATTCGTCTAGCCTTTTTACGAAGTTCAAAACTCTGAGTAACACGTGCATTCATTTCAAATCAACTGTTACTCAGAATGTTCTATAGGTAGAAAGGGATTTCAAAATAAACCTCCGAACATGAAAAGTAGTTGTACGTTTAGTGAAATCTCTAAGCAATTCAAGTCAAAGATAGATCTCAAGCCGACAACCCCTGACTTTTCAATAAATGTTTTGATCAAGCTCACTATGTCAAATGTGAAAGTATCTAAGACAAGGACTAACGTTAACATTTATAATCTAACTAAGCATTTCACAACAACGCCTATAAAAGGACTTCATCCTTGTGAGTTCAACTTGGCGAACTACTCGATCAAGACTATATTCATATACTCGTTCAAGCTTCAACACACAAATTTGCTTCGCCATAAACTTAGAATAAAATCCTTATTGTAAAATTTCTCTACGTAAGGATATTTTCTATTTGATCTTAATTGTAAGTCATTGTTGTGGGTCATCCTAGCGTGAGGAGGCTAATTGTTTAAAGAATACCTTGAGTTTAGCTTGAGGAGGCTAAGTGTTGAAAGAATACATTGTTAGCTTTGTGGAGGTTGTGTTAAAAAATACATGGGTTTAGCTCATTAAGCTGGGTCAAAGAATGCCGTTTATCCTAAGAAGGTCGTGTTCAAAGAATATCTATTTTTAGCCAGAGTGGTTGTGTTCAAAGAATACTCTTAGTAGAACCTCAAAAGTTGTTGGAGTAACTAGACGTAGTCTTGAATAGACGAATCAAGATAAAAATATTATTGTTTTAATTATTTTAACGCTTACTAATTGAGGATAATAACTTAAACCGCAACTTACTTAAAATCAATCTTTGAAGAACGAGTTAAAGTTTATGCCTGATCTAAATGATTTACTACATACGCAAAAATGCATCGCCTCAAAAAAGTTTTAATTGATAAACACAATTCAACCCCCCTTCTTGTGTATTTGTATTTTACACATATCTATTAAAGAAGAAAATTCACTATTATGAATTAAGTAATAAAAAATAATTTTAAAAATAATTTCAATTACTATATTCTTGTTTTCCTGAAGCTTTTTTTCAATATCTATCTTGATATATCTTTTATTCATAATGTTGTTAAAATTCATAATGATTATTTTTCATTATATTTTATATTAATTATCTTTTATATGAGTTATGTTGTTGTATTTTAAGATTCATCGTGTTTATATTATTATGTTTAAGTTTAAAATAATTTATTATTAAAAATTTGGCTATAAAAATTTGAAAATTCTAAAATTTAAGCTAATTCAAACATGTTATTGAATTTTTATTGATTAATTAATCATTATAAACATTATTTAAATTTTAAATATAACTTTAACGGGTACTAGCAATATGTTGAGTTATTACCAAATTATCTAACTATTACCTTTAAATAAATGTAGTAAATTTGGATCATAGCCTTATATTTTACATAAGAGGCATCCAAGATCTCGGGATGAGACATTGTAGGAAGAAGTCTTATATTGTGTAAATGTTTATTTAAAAATATGTTATTTTCATTAAAGTTTTAGTTATTCACGGAAATGCCTATTCTTATTTATATTTTTTTAATTTAAAATTAAATTTATATAATAAAATAATATATAAATTATAATTTAATATATAAATATTTAAATTAAAAAGAGGTAAATTTGAGGGATGTGTACATGCGCATATGAAAGAGGAGATATTAATTTTGTATGCCTAATTTGCATAATAGATTTGTTAGATTAAAATGATTAACGCCTCAAGTTTTGATTAATTACAAGACGGACGAAAACACATCGATTTAAAAGCATTGCAAGTCAAAGTTGATCAACAAGCAATGGACGGAAGATGACCTCCTCAAAGTTGAAGTCATTCATCTGTCCCAAAGCCAAGTCATCGATTTCGGAAGCACTAAGACGATACTCTTCTGACAAAACATTCAAAGCAACTCTTGGACCATAAGTACATCATCTGGCGGATCAAGGAAGTGAAGCTCAAACGAAGTAACTCGCGCCAATTTCAAAATTCAAGTGTTACTCATGTTTCAAGATCAGTATAAGGATTCGAGATAACCTCTTTAACACGAAAAGGCAACACCCTTTTTGACAAGATCTTTGTACAAGTCAGAAAAAGGTTCTGAGCGCGCCATCAAATCCGTTGTGCAAGCTATCTTTTCATTGATTGCACTCGACACCTTTCAAGACTTCACTTTGAAAGCTCAACGACATTCTTCATGTCTTTAACGGATCTTTGAAGACTTGCCTATAAAAGGACTTCACTCTCTCTTCAAGATCAAGTTGGGCACATAACACGTTACAATTCTTAAGACTTTGTGATTTCGCTCATTGTTCTTTCGAACTTCATTGTATACCCCTCTCTACGAAGAGGAAATCTTTTCTTAGAAAACTCTTTTAAATCCACTTGTGTGGTACCTTAGTCTTAGAGGGTCGTGTTTCAAAGAATATCATTTGTATTATCCTGGAGAGCCTATGTTTCAAAGAATACTTAGTTGTTTAGCTCCGGGAAGATTGTGGCAAAGAATATCTTGTATTAGCCAAAGTGGTTGGGTTCAAACAATACTTATAACCATTTCACAGCTTGGTAGTGAAAACTCATAGTTCTTTGGTAACTAGACGTAGTCTTGAATAGACGAACCTATAAAAATATCTATGTTCATTCTTTTTTTAAGATTGTGAGTAACTAGATAATCAAAGTGTAACATTTGTCCTTAAAATCAATTTTTGAAAATAAGTATTGTTTCGTCTAACCTTGTTTAAACCAACAGACGAAAGGATTAAATTTTTTAATCAACACAATTCAACCCCCATTCTTGTGTTTTATCTTTTACAGATTTGGTATCAAAGCTCTGCTCTAAGGGTTGAGCGCTTAACAACCTAGAGGAAATATCAAGATGGAGTCTCAAGGACCTTCTCGTTCCTGTCCGGTGGTCATCCATGAACAAGCATACAACCTTCTCTTGAGATGACTACCCATACTTGGTGACCGGCATGGAGATGTACATCAAATCTAACACAGACTGAAGATTATCACTCAAGGAGATATCCCCATTGTCAAACCTAAAACTGAGTGGAGGAATGAAGAATACTCCCTCATGGAGCTTAACAACAAAGCCGATATCATACTCACGTGTGCACTCCTAGACACGAATACAATTATTCTGTGCCTATAAAACCGCGCAAAAGCTGCGGGATGCTCTTAAAATCTTTATGAAGGTACTCAAGATGTCGAATGAGAAAAATGCAAACCCTTCAAAAAGAATATGAAGATGTTCTCCATGAAGAAAGGAGAATTTATTGATATGATGTTTGGAAGATTCCAAACCATATTAAATGGACTCACTTCATTGGAATCACGTTCACCAAGGCCCAAAACAACATGAAGATTGATCATTTTCCCTAATACTCCACGGGAAGCTATGTCTACTACCATCTCTCGTTGGACGGACATGAAGACATCACTCTTAATGATTTAATAGGTACTTTGAGAGCACATGAGGTACTTTTCTCTCGCAAAAGGACAAAATCAAAGTTTAAGAGCCCATAGCTCTTCCGTTCAGTGAATGATGTCCCTAAGGAAGAATCTCGAATGAGAGAGAAAGAAGAGTAAGATTCTTTTGGGCAAAGCCATTAAATCTGATTCATTTGATGGATTGTCTCGATGATGAGATCTCTCTCATTGCTAGACGCCTTCAAGAAGATGATGATGAAGAAGGGAAGAGGTCAACGCTTCTTCAAGAAGAAGGAGAGGAAGTTTCCTAAGCCTTTCAAGTGGATGATAAATGTAGATCGCCTACTATGAATATAGAAACTCCAAGTACATAAGATCTCAATGCCCAAGGTCAAGAAAAGGTGGAACCCCAAAAGATAAGGGTAAGAAGACCTTGCTTACTTTCAAAGATCTTGGAAATGGAAAGCTCAAGAATCCATGAAGAAGAAGAAACAACAAACATTTGTCTCATGGGTTTAGAGACACCGCCTCATCCGGTAATAGAAACTCACACTTCTTTATCTTCTTCGGCCTCAGTCTAGCCAACCAGAAGAAATGTCATATGATACACTTTTGACAAACTCACATTTTATTGGTGGAGCAATATAAAGTATGCAAAAGTCAAGTTGAAACAAACTTTGAAGAAAAATGTTGCTTTAAAAATCGATAAAGAGTTGCTCAAAAAGAAAGTATCGATGAAGTATCAACCGAATTTGAAAAGAACATTTTTCTTCTTGAAATTGAAAGATTAAAGAAAGAAAAATGAATCTTTACTCAAAGACTCAACAAAAGTTCTGAAAGGATCCTCCATGCTTGAAAATATTTTAAAATATGGGAGGTCTCCATCTCGATAAAAGTGGACTTGGTTACGTTGAAAAGACAGGTGAAAAGAAATAAAATTTGTTTTTGTCTACTCATAGAAAGAACAACAAAAGCTATAATAAGGTTCCAAATAATTATAAGAAGAATACAAGAACCCTAAACAAAAAGAAACCCTCTTTCACTAAAAAAAGGAGGACCCAAAAAGATTCGGTACCAAAGTCACATTATTCCTATCGCAGTATATCTTTAATAAATGGTGCATGTATGACTTCAAGCCGGTATCCAGAACAAAGGGTGCTCACGACATATAACGAGACATGTCTATGTTCTAAGATCTAGACCAAGAAAATGGTATGTATCTTATGTAGTTTAGGGAAAGATAAAAACCTAGGAATCTAGACTATGGAAAAGCATTACACCAACTCTCTCTTCATTCAAAAAGAATGTGTCCTTTACAAAGTAAAGATCTTAACTTCAACTCCCACAGTATGCCAAGTCAATTTGTGACAAAGGATATGAAGTAGCTTTTAACGCTGATGAATGTATAGTCAAGAACAAGACAAATACATTCTGCTTATCGAAAAGAAAGAATAATCTCTACGTAGGTTTGTCTCTCTCGAATCTAGTGATCAATGTAACATGTTGGATTTCTCGCCAGGACGGTGAAGTCCAGATATTGACATGTGCTTGGACATTTTCGTCTTAAGTATATTTGAAATTTCTAAAAAAGGATGTTGGAAGGTTTGCCGAAAATATCTTTGGAATCCAACGCCTTAGCGTGAATCTTGTCAAGATAGGAAACAACTAAAGCTTAACAAATCTAAAAGAATATTGTTTCCACGACAAGACCCTAACCTACATATTGATCTCTGCTGACTCACTGAGACGGAAAGTCTTAAGGAGGAAAAGATATGATTTGTGATTTGATTACCAGTACTAGACTCACATGGGTATACTTTTATAGCCCATAAACATGAGTCATTTAGTGTTTTGAAATATTTTTTGTAAACGTGTTTAGAAGAAAGGATATGGTAACGCGGCTTAGAAGCGAGCGATTATGGAACAAAATTTAAAATTTTGAGTTCAATGTTTATCATTTTGAAAATGGTATCTTTCACAATTTTTTCGCTTCCAAGAACTCCTCAAAAAAATGGGGTTATGAAAAGGAAAAATCGCCTTACAAGAAATGGCTAGAACCTTGTTACATGAAAGAAGCTTCTCTTCTAAAGTATTATCAAACAAACAATTAATACTTCTGTTATATTTAAAAAATATTGATGAGACCAATATTGAATAAGACTCCATATGAACTATGGAAAGGAAAAGACCCAACATTTCTTATTTTCATCCCTTTGATGTGAGTGTTTCATCTTAAACACTAAGGATCAACTTTGAAAGTCGATTCAAAAAAGTGATTAAGGGATTTTTACCCAATACTCTAATACATCTAAAGCATACAGAAGTTTCTTTAACTTTAAAACAAAGCGCGAAGTTGTAAAGGAATCTATTCATGTGAAATTCCAAAATAACTCAAAGGTCAGATTAAAAATATCATACCTCAAAAATTTGTTTAATAATTTGTAGATTAACTCAACTTTGGTCAAGTTAGCTAAATCTGCGTTAACCTCTTTCGCCACACGCAAAGTAGAAGATTTAAAGAACATCTTCCAAGACAAAAAAGAACATCTTCCAGCTGCATTTAACCTCTTCGTGCAGGCTTCCTCATTGCAACAAGATGATCAAGTTCTGGCCGAACTTAGAGGTTCGCTCAAACCACACTAAGGATCTCGATCATTGGAGATAGGCATCAAGGAGTTCAAACTAGATTAAGACTCAGAGACGGGTTCCTGATATACTCTTGTGTCTCGATATAGAGCCCAAAGATATCAAGAAACTCTACAAGAGAATGACCTGGATTTTAGCTATGGTGCAAGAACTAAACAAGTTCATAAGGAATGATAAATGACTTTAGTGGAAAGACAAAGGAACAAAAGCATCATAGGAACAATGAGTGTTCAAACAAACTAAATGAAGCTGAAAAGTGGTAAGAAACAAAACTAGGTTAGTAGCTCAAGGCTATAACCAACAAGAAAGTATTGACTTCAATTAAACTTTTGCTCAACAGCTAGATTAGAAGCAATTAGAATTTACTTGCCTTTACTTTATCGCCATAAGAATATCGCTCTTATATCAAATGGATGTGAAAAATATTTTTCTTAATGGTTTTATTGAAGAAAGAAGTGTATGTCAAACAACCTCTTTGGTTTTGAGTGTCAATCTCAACCAGATCATGTTTTTAAACTCAAGAAAACGCTTTTTATGGTCTTAAACAAGCTCCTAGAGCTTGGTATGACAGATTGAGTTCTTTCTTCTCTAAAAATGGTTTTTCAAGAGGAAAAGTTGATAAAACTCTTCAAGAAAAGTTGTTTCTCTAAAGACTTTATCATTGTTCAAATATATGTAGACGATATAGTCTTTGAGCCACTAATGAATCCTTGTGCAATGATTTCTCTAAGTTAATGAAAAATGAGTTTGAGATGAAAGTATGATGGGAGAAGTAAAGTTATTTCTAGACTTCAAATCAAACAGACGAAAACAAGGAATCTACATTTATCAATAGAAGTATTCCAAGGAGCTTCTCAAGTTCTATGGAGAATGCAACCTATGGAGACTCCAATGCATTCGTCTGGTGCTAGTCTCAACAAGGATGAAGTCAGGTAAGACCGTTGATCAAACGGCATAACCGGCATGATTGGTTCTTTACTTTACCTCACTTTATGCTTCGGTCGACATTATGTTTGCTGTCCTGCTTTCTGCTCGTTTTCAATCCTGATCCTAGAGAATCACATCTTTAAGCCGTAAAACGCATTCTTAGATATCTTATTGGGAAACCACTAATCTCTTGTTTTATAAGAAAAATAGTGATTTTAGTTTGAGCGATTATAGTAATGTGCGATTATGCTAGAGATAAAGTAGAGAGGAAAAAACAAAAGTGGTGGATGTCAATTCCTTTGGCTCATCAATTATCTCTTGGTCAAGCAAGAAGCAAAACTAAATAGCATTCTTAACCATCGGGGCTTTAGTACATCGCTACAACTGGTTGTTGCTCACAATTACTTTAGGTAAAACATCAACTTGAGGATTACTCCAGGTTTAAAACTCAAATACTAGTATTTTGTGATAATACAAGTGCAATTAATCTCAACAAAAACCTATTCAGCATTCAAAAAAGCCAAACATATTGAAATTAAATTTCATTTTATAAGAGATTATGTTCAAAAAGGTATTTTTGATATATACGGTTGAAACCGATTTTCAATAGGCAAATATCTTTACAAAACTTAGACGAAACACGCTTTAACTTTATTAAAGAAAATTGGGAATTGTTTCTTTTGGGAAAGATTAAGTTATTTAGTCCGAACCTTTCGTCTGCATTTCATCTATGCATTTCGTCTGATTATTTTTTTTTTTTCTTTAAGTTAAGACAAAACATTGTGTCCATCAAGTTGAATCAATTCTAAGAATATTCAAATGTATCGCATATTATTACTTTCTAACTAATTTAAAGTCGAGTAAAAGTGGACACAATAAAAATGCATCATTAAATGTGTCTGGCTATTTATTGCACTATTCTAAGACTTTCAAAAAAGGCACGCCGTAGTAAAACTCAAAAGAGTCAAATCAATCATCAAAAGAGCAATCATGAGATAACGCCAAATCAGGTAGTTTCAATTCTTTTTCGTCATAAATTATAATCAAGTTTATTCACTATAAATAATACAGAAAGTAACCATTTTCTTATTCTTACAAGATTAATAATCTCAAAAAATATTTCTCTCTCTAAGAACTCTCACTTTCGAAATTTCTTTTCAAACTCAGAATGGCCGCCAAGAAATCTAAGTCATCTCAAGAGACTTTCTTTGCTCAAGACCTTTTCTTGCCAAGCAAGTGGATTGCAAATCAACTCTCGGGGGCGTGTTTCAAATCGTAAAGCGAATGCTTACACACACAGGATGGATGACTTCTCTGAGTGGAGAGGTCCTTGGAGTTAATGGAAGCATACGCCGAGTTTTGGAGCGATGCTAAGGCATAAGTTGAAGATGGTATTGTTGGTACCATTGGACAACAAAGAATACCTCATTATCGTCGACATCATTGCTGAACTAGGAAGTGCAAGTGTAAAGGGTCGCTTCTACAAAGCCAACTAGATGGGATAACGAAATGAAGAATATGTTGACAAAATGTTGATGCTTAAGGTTCGCGTGTGAAGACCGCTAAGTTTCTCGTGACTGAAAACCTTGTTCCAACATGAAGAGTGTCAAACCTTCTTTTAACATCTTTACTTCCCCGACGGCTCAAGAGACAACGCCAGGTCTTCAAGACTGGTTCTCAGATGTCTATCTTATCGAAAGGCGGGATTTAACCTTCCTCACATCATATTGGACCATTGGTTGAGCCTTATGGCGAGGAACATTAGGAGAAAGAGTAGCATTTCATATTCTACACTCTTCTCTCGCTTATTCTCGAACCAAGTATTCATGCCACTACGTGGTACAAAGAAAGCGTAGAAGTTAAAGGTAGCACCTTTGCTAAGATGCGTCTGTGGAGAGAAAATGCTCAATACATGGTTCAAGGTTCTAAACCCTAAACCATTGATAAGATCCATGCTGAAAACCTAAACCCTAAACCCTTAACCATTGATAAGATTCAAGGTTCTTCACAAGAACTCTGTAGAAAATGCTTTCACACAAATTCTAAATTCTATATTCAATTTTCACCAAAAGTTCTTTTACAATTAGAAAGTGTTAAGTATTTATACTAGGCTGAGTGGCGCTAGCTTGCACCCAAGCTTCTACTTTATATACATCTACCTTCCTAGATGGAGAGACAACCAAAAGCTAGAAAAACCGAGAAAATGCAAGTGGTAGTCGATTACTTAGTTGTGGTACCGACACGGGGTCTGGATGTCCGTAAATGAAAGTGGCTATGTGGTAACGATACCTGGTCGGTAATCGATTACCAAGGTCTTTAGAGGTCGAAATGAGAGTTGGCTCGGGTAGTCGACACTTTCAGCTTGGTAGTCGATTACCATCCCGGGAAGATTCCAACCCTAACTTCAAGCTCGTTTTCCCGCCTTGATGGAGGCCGAACTGGCTTTGGTGTCTTCATAGCTTTTTTGTAGCCCTTGAAGTCTTCTATAATTTGCCACCAAGAACGAGACCTCAACGTTGGAGTTGTGTAACTCGAGTTATGGTCCCAATACTGAAACTGGATCACCTTAGTAATTACCCAACTCTCTCACAAAACACTCTTAAACTTGAAACAATTACAAACATAAGGCCGTTGCACTTATTCACCAAGAAAGGCCCAAATTAATTGCTCCTAATCTAATTACAACTTTACAACATATTTAGAAGGTTACAAGTCCTATTACAAAGTAAGGAGAAGTCTTGAGTTGAATCTGGCTTTGACTTTTGAGTTGACTCTCAACTTCTTCTTCAATTCGCTTTGGCATGGCTCTGTAACTCTTCTTGTCAAGGATGGTCCTCCATCAAACCCTCCTTCTTGATTCAAACTTGTCCCGAAAGTTTTAGTTCATCTTCACGTGGCACAAAGAGATAAGTCAGAAAGTTACTACCAATGAGTAATGTTAGGGAGGCTCAAAGTTTGCTCAGCATTAAAAAGGTCAGAAGTTTCTTGAGATTTTTTGAATGGTCCATCTCCTTTAGGGCATTAACTTGGATTTCCTAAGATTAGGAAATCTCTCCTTTCTTAGATGAAGCCAAACCAAGTCTCCTTCCTTGAATTGAACATCCTTCTTGTGTTGGTTTGCTTTGCCGCCACTTTGGTGTACCTGCTTGAATTTGTTCTCTAATCTTGTGCGAAGAGACTTCACTCTCTACCGGCTTTACTTACTCCATCTACATCCAAAGTAAACTCAAGTGGAATAGGCCTGAAGATCAAGGGGGGTCATGGGTTTAAAAAACCATACATAAATTTCAAAGCGGTGAACAATTAGTAGAAGCATTTTACCACCCTATTATATGTAAATTCTATATAGAAGTAAATGTTCCTCCCAGACTTCACATTGCCCTTAATAAAGCACCTCAAAGTTGACCTAGTGTCCTATTAACCGCTTGATTTAGTATCGTTTGTGGATGACAAGTGGTAGAGAACAAGAGCTTGGTGCCAAGCTTGCTTTAAAGGGTCCTCCAAGTGGCTAAGAAATTTGGAATCCACTATCACTCACTATACTCTTTTGGCATACCTTTGAAGCCTTACCGCTTTCTTTAAGAGTATAAAGTTTACTATCAATATGTGACATCATGTTATGACAAGCGATGAAATGAGCCGTTTTAGAGAACACGCGGCAAACAAGAAATTCCGCTTTATCTTGGTCACGAGCAATCCCGTACAAAATCCCGTAGAGATATTAATCAGGGAGTTAGGAATAGGTAAGGGTCTTTTACAATCCATGATTTAAACTCTAAGTTTTGCTATGACATGTTATGCATTTACTCTGAAGCAGGTTGGCACATGGCACTTTGCGTAATAATGATGAAAATGTTTGTAATATAATGCAACAGGAATATTTACATGTTACCAAAGTGTCCCATTGTTACTTGCTTTCGTAAATAACCGCGAATGATAGATCTCTTAAAAAAGGAAGTATAGAGGCTTTTACTATGAGCTCCTTTTTTATCAAGCACACTTTACTAAAATCTATATCATTCTGGCTACAAGCATTTAATATGTTCAAAACCAAGCATCTTAGTTTCTAACATGGCAATCAAAGTATATCTCCTACTAAGTGCATTGGCTACATTATTTACCCTTTCTTGTATTTAATGACATAAAAGAATTCTCAATATACTCAACCCATCACATGTCTCTTGCAACTCATATCACTTTCAAATTAACTTGAGAAGCCTTATGATCACATGCACTATGAATTCCTTGGGAGAGGGAATAGTGTTGCCACTTTGAATACTTCTTACCTAGGGCATATCTCTTGTGTATATTGAAATGGTCAACTTATTTTATTTGAGCTTTCATAAGGAAAGCTACGGGTCATCACTTGGATCAAACGGCTACCGATTCTATATTAGAGAAAGCATCACAACCGATTGAAACGTATCAAATTAGGCAAAATAAGAATAGGTCGTTAGTTGAGGCCTTTCTTTGCAGAGTTGAAGAAGCGTGTTGTTTAGGCCCGATGCAAATGAAATTTCTTTTATAACTAGTTCATTTAAAGGAGATGTAAATGATGTTAAAATACTTTAACAAACCTCCTATAAAAAGTTAGCTAATCCATGAAAACTCTAACATCTTTAACCGAAGTAGGAGTGGAGCCAATCTTGTATAGCTTTTACCTTACTCTCATCCACTTGAACTCCTTGAGAGCTCACTACATATCCAAGAAATACTACCTTGTCATGGTTCGGTAAGGTGCACTTGTCTTTGTTGGCATAGAGTTGCTTCCTTCCTAAGTACTTCTAAGACAAACTTCAAATGTGTTAAATGTTCAAGGAAAGTTTTACTATAGATCAACATATCATCAAAATACAACAACAAACTTTCCTAAAAATTCTCTTAACACATGGTTCATGAGTCTCATAAAAGTATTAGGTGCATTAGACAAATAAAGGACATAACAAGCCACTCATATAAGCCAAATTTAGTCTTAAATGCGGTTTTCCATTCATCACCTTGTTTCATCCTAATTTGATGATAACCACTTTAAGATCTATCTTGGAAATACACAAAGCACCATGCAGTTCATCCAATGCTTCATCTAGCCCAGATAAGGTGGCGATACCTTGCGCAGTGATGATTTATTGCCGCAATCCGTGCACATACGCCATGCTTCCTCCTTCTTAGGCACTAAGATCATTGGTGATGCACAAGGGGAGAGACTCTCCTTCACCCAACCTTTGTCCATTAGCTCTTGCACTTGCTTTTGGATTTCATGGCTCTTTTGAAGGGAGCTCACTGTAGCTTGGACGGTTTGGTAGAGGTGCACCGGAATCAAATCAATTTGGTGCTCAATCCCCCCCCATTGGTGGTAGACCATGAGGTAGGTGTTTAGGAAACACATCTTGGAACTCCTCCAATAAGGCCTCCAATCTTCCTTGATCACCTACAAAATTAGTACTCAAAATCGAAGGGTTAGGAACGTACAAAGCATAAATCACTTTCCTAGCTAGATAATCTCTTTTAACTCTTTTCTTTCAATCAAGAAACTTCTTTTTTATCACTCTTATCATGTTTCAATTTTCCATGATTCTCGCCTTAAACTTGTGAGATTTTCCTTTCACTTGTCATCCTTTCAGCTTTCGGCGAAAAGGAGAGTTCTCTTCCTCGTCTCTTTTAATTTTTCATTTTGATTTGGTCTTCACAAACCTCTTTTGGTGATAATGGTTTGAGAGTAATCTTCTTTCCTACATGAGAGAAATGTAAGTATTGGCAATACCATCATGTAAAACATGTTTATCAAATTGCCAATGCTCAACTGAAAAGAGGTGCTGCGGCCTCCATAGAACAACATCACAAAGCACATCATCACTATACCTTCCTATAGTGAAAGAAATAAAAATTTTCTATTGAAACTGGGTAAAAGATAAACACAAGAAGGGAAGGTTGAATTGTGTTAATTAAAAATTTATCCCTTTCGGCTGCCTCGGAGTTACAAAACTGCTCGACGAAACAAAATATGGAAAAGATTGATTTTAATGAACAGATCGTTATAATGTGATTATCCCATCGTTAGTTGATCACTTAAATAAAATAAAAAAATAAACACGTTATTTTTATACTTGGTTCGTTTATTTAAGACTACGTCGATTTACTCAAGAACCATAAAGTTTTCCACTACAAACCGTGAAAAAGGTTACAAGTATTGTTTGAACCTGTTCACTTCGGGCTATTACAAGATATAGCTTTTGCTCCCAACCTTCCGGGCTAAACCAACAAGGTATTAACTTAAACCCGGCCTCCACAGGCTAATACAAGAGGTTTATTCTTGGAACACAAATTCTCACGAGGGCTAAATGCCACACAAGTGGACTTTGAAAGATGTTTTGAAAATGCAGTTTTTCCTACGCAAGGTGTTTACAATAAAGCACGATCGAAATATTGGCGAATCCTTAGAGATAGATGAAGATAAGCGTATTACTAACCGATTCTTGAAGATGTGAAGTTCTTTTATAGGCATCATCTTCAAATAATCGATTAATTTATTTGAATGTCGTTGAGAGTCGTTGAAAGATCTTAGAAAGCTTTCCAAAAAGGTTGTCGAGTTGTACTTGATTGAATGATGTTGAGTCGCGGCGGATATAGTGGACTAGGTTGTGCGCGGTACTATTTCGACTTGTACGGAGATGTGACAAAAGGTAAAGACCTTTTTGATCTTGGAGTGTAAGTACGAATCCTATATTGATCTTGGATGCTTCTGCTCGAGTACTTCTTGGATTTGAAAACTTGGCGCGAGACTCCAATTTTGACTTCACTTTTGGATAGGCGATGTGTGTGATCAGTTGTAGTTGTTTATTCTCATCCTATCGTCTTAGACTTCGCTCTTTGGACAGACGAAGAACTTAAGCTTGAGTAGTCATCTTTCGTGCAGTGCAAGTATCGTTTGATGACTTGGCTTTTAAATGACCTTGAGATCTTTACTTTGAAGGGTCTGCGTTCACAGCTCAAGGCTTGGTTTTAGTCTTAGCAAGTCTTGGGTAGCTTGGTTTAGTCACGTCTTGTAATTAATCAAAATCTTGAGACCTTAATCATTCTTGATCTAACAATCTCCCCCTTATCACGATTCTACGAGATCATACCACGAAAATCTGCCAAGACATGGTTAGACAAAACAAATCAGTTTAAAAAGCGAGATTGACATCAAGACGATGCTTTCGAAAAATACCTCTTTATAAGGATTGTTACATCAATGTGATGTAATCGTGAGTCGAATATTACAATGGTATTACAAAGCAGAAAACACTAAGAATTACAATGTCAGGCAAAAAAAAAAAAAAAAAAAAAAAATTGTATAGAAAGTATAACTCCCACCCCAGGGCCGATCGCCTGCTGTTCTCCTCCCCGCCGGTCGACTTTAACTTTTATGCTCCCCCTCGCATTCTTTTGCTCTTCTTTCCTCGAGTTAGGCTCTCCCTTGGATTATGCATTATATTCTTCCCTTGGGCCGTGATCATCAAAACTCGATCAAGAAGAAGGCTTCGCTTTTTCTTGCAGCTGTGAGTCATCACAACGTCTCGTAGTACCGCCGCACTTTAGATGATGTGTAGGCTTCGATTTTTCTTCAATTTCTCTTGTTCTTTGCTTTCAAGTGCTCGCAATCCTCTTCCAAGGCATCATATTTGCGCTTCGTAGTCTTATACTCCCTCAAATCCTTGAATATCAACGCTGCGAGATGGTTCATCGCCTTCTTACTACTCCGCAGCCTCAACCACATTTTCAATCATCGCTGGTGTTTGAGGTACTCCACAATGGGTTCGAGTGTCATTAATAATGATCACCGGTGTGTCTTCTTCAGACGTAATGTAAATAGTGGAAGAACTAGGTAGGCAGAGAAGTTTGATCTCCATTGGTAAGTGTACCACTTTGTTGGAATGGACACTTGAAGTGGCTGTTCTTGAGTAGACGAATGCACTTCCAGGAAACACTGCCACAAAGTGGTTCCCGAATAGTGTTGGAACGGGCTTCAGACGGATGCTTCTTCTTTTTCCTTTAGCCAAGTATTTTACCAAGCATGACCTTTTTCTGTCTAAGATGATGAAGTATTTGGTTTCTTCAATACCAAAGAAGAAAACCGAGATCCAATCCAAAGAGGATGATTTCTCAGTAGTTCTTCTCGACTTGTCGCTTCTATACGGAGAAAAGATGTTTCTTTCTTTTAACTTCTCTCCTATAAGCATTGGCCATCAACTCGGAAGTTCCGGGATATTGTAGTCTTCGGTAGGGAGTGAGCGAACTCCTCAGGGTCTTCTCTTTCATCAAGGAGCAAGCGAGTATCTTGGATGAATCCCTGGAGCAATGGGTCTCGTCCATGGGAGCACATTCCTAGAGTGTGGCCTAAACCAACATACTCGTTTGGTTGAGTGGAATTGTGAATTTTAAGGGATCATGGCTAGTTAGAGCGTCAAGATGCCAATGTGTGCAATCTTTTGGCTCATAACGGCTGGATTCATCATCTCCCAAATCTACAAGTGATGAAGAATTGGAGCGTTCATTTCGATCTGAACCTTCCATCTTGGATTCTTTCTTTGTGGGATGTGAGTTCATAGCCAAGTGTTGGTCCTTCAATCTCGTGATTTAACAAGATTATCCTTGTATTCTTTTATTTTCTTCTCTAGTCCTTGATATTTAGTGATGTCGAGTTTGTCCCAGGCGGCAGACACTTCAACCAATTTCATTGCTCCTCCGTGAATAGACAAAATCTTCATTAAAATCTTCTAGCTTCAGGGACTTATTGTAAAGAATGGGGTTTTTAGATTTCTTCACTCTGAACTTTCTTCTCCTCAGATCATAAGGGTTCTTCACCATGTATGGTGTATTCTCAGACAGACATCGCCTTTCATCGGGTTCGCTAATGAAGCAGTCGGATTTATCTTCGCATTTTTTTACTGAGGCTTCATCAAACTTCGCCTCAATGATCCAATCCTGGCTTGATTGGTCTTTCAACACGTGCTCTCACAAATCTTCTACGACTAATTCGCTTAGGAATGAATAGCCCATCTGTGCTTCGTAGGTAAAAGTCTTCTGGATTAATCACTTTCAAGATATGACCTTTCCCAAGAGGCATTGCATCTTCAAACCTCAAGTTGATCTTCATCAGACTAAGAATCAACATCTTCAATGAGCACAAAGTCTTCGACGGAAACTCCTTCATCTCAAGGATGGGATGCTTCTTCAGACGCTAATTGCATATCGCCTCATAAAGGCAAAGATTAAGCCGGCATCGTTGGGTTCTAAGAGGTTGTCATTTGTCTGCCCGGGGAGTGTTGTTGATGGAAGAGTTTCCATCAGAGAAACTTCTTCACTCTAACATGGCTTCAACTCTTCCGCTAGTTGGGCATTGTCTTTTTGGAATCCGGGGGTTGTCTCTTCATCGTTCATGCCCTCTCCGAGGTTGCTTCGAGCGCATGCTCCTCGGCATTAACCAATGCCTTGAATGCTTTCTTAAAGATCCTTTCTCTTTCTTTCGAGCAAGATGGAGACTCTTCTAGCCTCTTGAGTTGTTTTTCTTCTTCGCGCTTTCCAACAACGATAGAAGCCAATTTTTGTTTCATCTTCTCCCTTTCCCTGGGCCATTTTCTCAAGCGCAAGCTTCCTAGCTTCAGGCTACTTTTCTTCCTCGTTTTTCTTTCCTTTGCTTTTCTCACCGCGAGTATCTTCACGTACGAAACTTTCTCGATGGAATGGTGACCCCTTCATCTTCACTTGGGGATACCGTCTGCTCTTTGACTTAGCACCACGGTGTTTGATTCCGATGGTCCTTTTCTTTTTCTGGGTAGTGGGTTCCTCAAGAACATCCTCAAAAGGAACTTTAGATATTATCTCAAGGAGGAGGCTTCCGAGGTTGGTTCGTGTGCTGGGCTTGTGTTTGGGGTTGTGTTTAGGACGGCTCGGGCTTGTGTTCAGGGTTTTTGCACGCTTGATGTGAGCTCAGAGGAGGAGGGTCTGGTGATAGGTGAGTAGGTACATCCTCTTTTTTGAAGGAGAATGCTTGGTGTCGATGCATTTGGCGAAAGTGTTAGCCTTCACTTCCTTTCCCTCTTGGTGAAAGACAACACCAACATCAAACCCTTGGCTGATAATAATCTTTGTGAAGAGGTGGCGTAGGGGATGTCGTTTCCTACGAATATTGCGTTCTTCAATGCGCTTGTCCAAAGGATCAAGGATGATGTGTGAGGCTCATCCTCGCTTTTCTAAAGAGAAAATGCAGACTGGTCTCGAAAGCACTAACGTTGTCCCTTGAACCAGTCCTTGGCGTGATGATGATATGAGAGGTTATGGATGATTCTTGCAATTGAGAGAAAGTCCGAAGGACTTGGGATCTTCTCGAGTTGGGTTTCTTCCAAAATGTATGCTCTTGTCAACATGTTCTTCCTCATTCATTCTTCATCCATTGTCGTTAGGTTTTCGGCCTTGCAATTTTCAGTTTCTCACGATGAGTCCACCCTTTAACGATGTACTTTGTCTATGGTACCCATGATACCATCATCAAACTCCTTGGCATCGCCCCGTAACTCCTACAGTATGCCTCCATCACTCATGGTCCTCTAAGTTCAAAAAACCCATCCATCCTGCTGGGTCAAACATCTTCAATACCCTTTCAGAGACACCCCCAAGGTCTCTCTTTGAGATCCACTTGCTTGGCAAGAATAAATCTTGGGCTTAAAAGGTGGCTTCAACGTTTTGCTTTGGTGTTCTTGGCGGCCATTGTTGAAAATTTGAAAATGAGAGAATGAAAGCTTAGTAAGTATTAGGTTTTGGAAGGTTCAAAGATTGCAGATCATAAAAGAGTAAAAGAGCGAACTTTCAAGAGTATTTATAGATAAAGAATGAAACGTTGTAATTCATCGATTTAAAGATTTCGAAACCGCCCCCGATTTGACGTGTCCACATCATTGCCCTTAATGATTGATTTGACCTCTCGAATTCACTTCGCGTGCTTATCATTGTCTCCTAAGGCAACAAATGACAAAACATTTATTGCTCCCTTTAATTTGTCCCCGAACACTTGAGATAAACTTGTTAAAGTAACAATTGCGTCTAATTTTACCAAGCAACTATTCAACTTGATCGATGCAATGTTTTGTCTTTAACACGAAATAAATGTACCTGAATACAAATCCAATCAATAACTCGCACGAAACAATTTTCAATCATAAAGAAATAATTCCAAGATTTTCTTTAATGAAATTGAATCGTGTTTCATCTAAAGCTTTTGTAAATATATCTCGTTCATTGAAAATCGCTTTGCACAAATCGTATATCGAAAATACCTTTTTGACATAATCTCTTATAAAATGAAATCGAATTTCAATATGTTTGGCTTTTTAGAATGTTGAATAGGATTTTTGTCGTAGATTGATTGCACTTGTGTTATCACAAAACACCGGAATATGATTCTCAAAACCTGGAATAATCCTCAAGTTGATGTTTAATCCATAGTATTGAGCAACATCCCGTCAGCGAATGTACTGCCTCATTTGTTGAAAGTAAATGGAGTTTTGTTTTGCTTGACCAAGATATTAGTGATGATCCAAGATATTGGCATCCACCACTTATGCTTTTTCTCTCCATTTTATCTCCAAAGATAATCAAGATCACAAAAGCCTCTTAAACCGAAATCACTATTTTTCTTATAAAAACAGAGAGATTAGTTGTTCCAACAATAGTATCTAAGAATTTCTTTACAAATTTGCAAATGAGATTCTCGATAAGATTGAAAACGTGCACATAGACAAACACCAACATAATGTCGCTCCTACTTGCGCTAACAAAGGAGTGAGCCAATCATACCTCAGATACCGCCTGATCAAATGACTTTACCTGACTTTATCCTTGTTGGAGATTTGCTCCATCAATGCATTGGAGTCTTCATAGGCTTGGCTTTTCCATCTTGAACTTCTTGATAAGTTCTTTTGCGGTATTCCTCGTCGATGATGTAGATTCCTTTCTTTCACTGCTTGATTTTGAAGTCCCTAGAAAGAACTTCAATTCTCTCATCATACTCATTTCAAAACTACATCCGTTAGCTTTGAAAACCCTTGCAAAGAGAGTTGCTTGTAGGCTCCAAAGACTATATCGCCTACATAAATCCTGACTATAATAAAGTCTTTTGCAACGCTTTTTTTCAAGAGAGAGTTGTATCAACCTTTCCTCTGAAAAACTACATTTTTAAGGAGGAAAGAACTGAATTATGATACCAAGCTCTAGGAGCTTGTTTGAGACCATAGTGCTTTCTGGAGTTTAAAAACGTGATCCTGTTTGAGACAAACTTTCAAAGCTGCGAGGTTGTCTCACATACACTTCTTCTTCAATAAACCATTTAGAAAGCATTTTTTACATCCATTTGATATGAACGATATTCTTGTGAGCACCAAAAGCAAGTAATATTCTAATAGCTTCTAATCTAGCTACGGAGTGAAAGGTTTCAAGAAATCAATACCTTCTTTGATTGTACCCTTGTCTTCAACTAACTTTGTTTCTTACCACTTTTCTAGCTTCATCAAGCTTGTTTCTCGAACCACCCATCTGTTCCATGATGCTTTTGTTCTTTGGTCTTTCAACAAGAGTCCATACATCATTCCTTGTGAACTTCATTAAGTTCTTCTTCCATAGCCAAAATCAATCATTGTCTTCTAAAGAGTATCTTCAATATTATTTTGTTCCATATCTCGATACAAGAGCATAGCTTGAGATATACTTCACTCTTGATCTTGTTTGAACACCTTGGGATCTATCTCCAATGATGAGATCTTCTGTATGGTTTGATGCAAACTTCCATGTTTTTGCAGGATTTGATCTCCTCAAGTTGATGAGTATCATGTACGAAGAGGGTTGCCTCGTGCATCTATCGTCTCGTCCTTGTATCGTCTAACTTTTGTTTATCATCTTGTCTTGAATCTTGACTGAATGGTTAATACGCAAATTATCAAACAAATTTTCTAGGTCGATATTTCTTTATCAGCCTTTGAGTTATCTTGGAACTTTACATGGATTGATTTTTCTACAACTTGCGCTTTAGAGTTAAATACTCTATAGCCTTGATGTATTGGAATATCCAAGAAAGATTCCTTTAACCACCTTTGAATCAAACTTTCCAAGTTGATCTTTGGTGTTTAGGATAAAACATTCCATCCAAAAGTGATGGAAATAAGAAATGTTGGGTCTTCTTCCTTTCCATAGTTCATATGGAGTCTTATTCAATATTGATCTTATTAATAGAGTTCTGTTTTGAATATAACAGAAGTATTGACTGCTTTCAATAATATTTAAAGGAGCAGAGCTTTCATGCAACATAGTTCTAGCCATTTTCTTGTAAAGTACGATTTTTCCTTTCCACAACTCCATTTTGTTGAGGAGTTCTTGGAGACGAAAAAATGTGAAAATATACCATTTTCAAAACAAAAGGCTTTGAACTCAAATTTTCAAATTCTATTTCATGATCGCATCTTACGTACGCAATACATATTCATTTTCTTTTTGAACACGTTCTGAGAATATTTCAAAAACCTTGAATGACTCATGTTTATGGGCTAGGAAGTATACCCATGTAAATCTAGTATAGTCATCTACAATGACAAATCCATATTTCTTCCTCCAAGACTTTCAGCTTTGTTGGGTCCAAAGAAGATCAATAACAGTTCTAATGGTCTTGTCGTGGAAACAACATTTTTCGATTTGAAAAGTTAGTTTAGGTTGTTTCCCATGCCGACAAGATTCACACGTACGATTGGTTTTCCAAGATATTTTCGCAAACCTTTTTACGAGATCCTTTCTAAAAATTTTTGAAATATACTTAAGACTTGTCCAAGCTTTTTGTGCCAAATATCTCGTTCATCGTCTCGCTAAAATCAACATGTTACATTCTCATCACTCGAGGGTGAGAAAGACAAACCTCAAAAGGTTATTCTTTCTTTTCCCAATGAAAAGAATGGATTTATCTTTGTTCTTTACTATACACTCGTCGTAGTTAAAAGCTACTTCATATCCACTGTCACAAAATTGACTTATGCTAAGTAGATTGAAGTTAAGACTTTTAACATATGAAACGTTCGGATAAGGGTATTGGGTGTCTTACCAATCTGGCCTAATGCCAAGAATTTTACCTTTTCCGGGGCAAGCATTTATATGCACTTTTACTTGGTCAAGAGGTCTTGGAACATAGGACAGTCTCCCGTCATGTGTCGTGAGCATCCACCGTCCAAATGTACGAACAAGTCTGTCTCTCTTCCTATTGAGGATATCTCAGAACAGAACAATAAGTGACTTTGGTACCCAAATCTTTTGGGTCCTTTCTCGTTAGTTACAAAGTTGTTTCTTTTTGTTTTGAGCCTTTTTGTAGATATTAGGAACCTTGTTGTAATTATCTTCTTTGATCGACGAAACAGTTTGTTTTTCCTTTCGTCCGTCTCGCTCATCATAACCAAGTCCACTTTTATCTTTTGCGATCTCCCATATTTTAAGATATTTTCAAGGATGGAGGATCCCTTAGTAAACTTGGTTAAGTCATTGAGTAAGGACTCATTTTCTTTCTTTAATCTTTCGATTTCAAGAATGAAATCAAGTTCTTTCGACTCGACGAAACATCACTGATACTTTCTTGTCTAAAACTCTATTTCGATTTCAAAACCGCATTTTCTTCCGTAGCTTGTTATAAGCTTGGTTTTGCGAGGTTTTATATTGGTTGAGCAATAAAATGAGGAGTGAGCTAGTAGTGTATCATATGACATTTCTTCTGATTCGACCTGACTTCAAGAGGAGGATGAAGAAGTTTCGTTATAATTTACCTCTCCGTTGAGACATGATCTCCAAATGACGAGGCATATGTTTGCCGTTTCTTCTCCTTCGTAGGATTCTTCCAGCTTTCACCGTCAAGGTCTTCCCAAGTCGTTAAGCTCTTCTTGCCTTTTATCTCTTCTAGAGTTCCACCTCTTTTTAAGCTTGGGCATTCGATCTCATGTGCCTGTGTTTTCTCGCACTCATAGCATAAATCTCGTAGCTTTCTTCTTTACTTGAAGACTTCTCAGGGAACTTCTTCTCCTTTTTCTTGAAGAAGCGTTTGGCCTCATTTCTTCATCATCATCTTTTAAATCGTTGGCCATGAGAGAGACTTCATCTTCAGATCGAATCATCGACGATTCCATTCAGATTGAACCCCTACCTTCAAAATCTTTGCTTTCTTTTTCTTGTCCTTCACGAGATTCTTCTTTGTGGTGTTGTTGATGGACGGAAGAGTATAGGTTCTTGAACCTTGATCTTCTCCCTTTTGCATAAGAGTATCTCATGTACCCTGAGTTCCTATTAACTCATCTGTAGTCAATGTCTTCATATCTCTTCCAACAGAGATAGCTCGTGGACATGGCTTCCCAAGGAGTGTGGAGACGTCCAAGATCTTCATGTTATTCGGGGCCTTTGTGAAGGTGATTCCCTGAGCGTGTAAGTCCCTTTAATATGGTTTGGAATCTTCCAAACATCATATCTATTGATTCTCCTTTCTTCATAGAAACATTTCATATTCTCTGAAAAGTGGCGACCTTCCTCATTCCGACATCTTCGGTCTTCATATGAGATTTTGAGAGTATCCCATAGTTCTTTAGCATTTATAGGCACGTAATCTATCAGTACTTCCGCTCGGGAGAGAGCACACATAAGAGCATATCTTGTTTTGTTGTTCCGCCTCCATCGTAGATTCTTCATTTCCCCATTCTCCTTCGAGGCTTTACAATGGGGATATCTCTCGTGGTGATTATGTTCCATAATCTGTATTGGGTTGACTTATGTACATCTCCATCCCGTCGGCCTAGTAGGGATAATCATCTCTGTGAGAACGCCGAGGTTTGTTCATGGAGGTTCCTCCGATAAGAACGACGGTCCTTGCGAGTCCATGTTGGATCTTTTCCTCTAGCAAGTTGTGAGGCGCTCAACCCTTAGGCTGAGCTCGATACCAAACGTAAAAGATAAACACAAGAAGGGTGGTTGAATTGCGTTAATTAAAAATTTTATCCCTTTCGTCCGTGGGTTACAAAACTATTCGAATGAAACAAAATATGTTGAAAGATTGATTTTAATGAACGAGACGTTATAATGTGATTATCCCTTGTTAGTTGATCGCATGAAATAAAAATAAAAAAAATAAACACGGTTATTTTTATACTAGTTCGTCTATTCAAGACTACGTCCCGGTTACTCGGAACCATCGAGTTTTCACTACAAACCGTGAAAAGGTTACAAGTATTGTTTGAACCCAAATTACTTCTGGCTATTACAAGATATTTTTGCTCCAAATTTTCTCAGGCTAAACCAACAAGGTATTTTTGAACCTAGCCTCCACAAAGGCTAATACAAGAGGTATTCTTTGGAACACAAATTCTCAAAGTTAAAATGCCACACAAGTGGACTTTGAAAGATGTTTTGAAAACAGAGTTTTCCTCTACGCAGTAGAGGTGTTTACAATAAAGCACAATCGAGATATTGAGCGAATCCTTAAGAGATAGATGAAGATAAGCGTATTAAACCAACCGATTCTTGAAGATGTGAAGTCCTTTTATAGCATCTTCTTCAAATAGCCGTTAGACTTATTTGAATGTCGTTGAGAGTCGTTGAAAGATCTTCTTAGAAAGCTTTCCAAAAAGGTTGTCGATTGTACTTGATTGATTGATGTTGAGTCGCAATGATATAGTGGACTAGGTTCTCGCGGTACTATTTCACTTATACAGAGAGATGTGACAAAAGGTAAAGACCTTTTGATCTTGGAGTGTAAGTACGAATCCTATACCGATCTTGGATGCTTCTCTTGAGTACTTCTTCAGATTTAAAAACTTGGCGAGACTCCAATTTTGACTTCACTTTTGGATGTATCGATGTGTGTGATCATTGTAGTTGTTTTGTCTCATCCTATCGTCTTAGACTTCGCTCTTTGACAAACGAAGAACTTAAGCTTCGAGTAGTCCTCTTTTCTCATCTAAAGTATAGTTTGATGACTTGGTTTTTCGGACAGACGCAGATCTTCACTTTCAAGGTCTCGTTCCGTCTGTCTTTGGTTTCGTCTTTAGCAAGTCTTGCAGCTTGGTTTCGTCTGTCTTGTAATTAATCAAAATCTTGAGACGTTAATCATTCTTGATCTAACACTACCACTAACTCTCCTTTCTCACTCAACCATTGTAATTTGTAAGGTTTAGCATGTGAAGAAGTTTTCAAGTTTAATTTATCTACTAACCTAGTACTAACTACATTAGTACAACTATCACTATCTATAATTAAAGAGCATACCTTCCCTTCAATTGTGCATCTAGTATGGAAGATATTCTCCTTTGTGATTCATCAAGTCCTTACATACATTACTAAGCATCCTTCTTACCATCAAGAGGTCACCTTCCTCAGGTTGTTCATAGGTAGAAGGTTCACTTGTGCTGAAGCTTCACTATCACTTGATGATGAGCTAGATTCCTTACTTGCTGATGGCTCCATCAACTCTCATCACCATAGTCTTCTTGTTTGGGCAATTTAAGGCTATGTGGCCATGACCTAGACATTTGAAACACTTAATAGAACTAGGTTTAGAAGTGTTAGGAACTACCTATTTTACCTTAGGTGTGTCTCGGTCAAACTTGTTCCCGTTGGTTGAGAAATTCATCTTGCCTTTGTCTCTCCATGATGAAGTATGTGAAGTAGAGGATCTCTTAAAGGTCGCCTTCCTCTTTATTTGTTGCTCAATCTTCTGCCTTGTGGATGGCATCCTCAAGTGTCACATAGCTTTGGAGCTCAAGAATATCTTGGATCTCTCTATTAAGTCCATGAGTGAACCCCGCAAGTGTAGCTTCCCTATCTTCTTAGTAGTCACATCTTAGTATAGTCAACTCTAGTCTTTGTAATATTCTTGTACACTCCTAGAGCCTCGTTCAATCTTTTAAAGCTCACGTGGAGATCTCTCACATAAGTAGGTGGTACAAATCTCCCTTTCAATGCATCCTCTTTAGTCGAGTCCATGAAGTCACTTTGTGGTCTTCCTTCTTTCAAGATCAACAAGGATTTGGTTCCACCACACTAAGGCATAGCCTTCAAACTCCAAGATAGCTAAGTCAGCTTCTTCTCGTTGTTACATAGGTCACGTGAGAACACTTGGTCTAGTTTCATCACCCACTTCTAGGTATGTTTCCCTGCACTCCCCTTCACCATTAAACTGGGCAGGGTTAAGCTTTAGGTTCCTCTCATCTATCCTACCTTCTCCTCAAAAAAGAAGTGATTGCCACGCCATACCCTCCATATCCTCCATAATTTCATCTTCTTCCTCTCCTTCTATCTTCCTCATATTCTCTATAATCATGATCATCCTCATAATTGCTTCCTCCTTCACTACCCCTGTGTGAAGAATGATTTTCTCTATGATTTCCTCCTCTCATCCTCTCGGTTTCCTCCACTCCCAAATCCTCTCTAGGGTCATGGTTGTCTCCCTACCACTTGTTTCCCCATGGTTTCTTTTCTCAAGTTTCTTTCCCTTAACCTCCTTTCCTCCTTAGCTCTCCTCTTGGTCAAATTTCTCATCTAAACTAGCTTGCATCATAGTTTTCATCAAGTCCATCATCTTCTTAGTTTTAGGTGAAAGATCATTTCCTATGCTAAAGAGAACTATCCATGGCTGCACAAGAAAGGTTAGATAACAAATACAAGTATATATAAAGATCCTTTCCACTCTCTAAGTGTATACTCTCAAGTCACTGTATTTCACACTTTCAAGACTCTTCTTAACGTTTCCCCGTCTTTTTCCACTAACCTCTCTTTAAACTCTTGTTGAAACCTCTAATCAATTATCAAGGTCTTTTGTTTCCAAAGTGAAGGAAGAAAAATTTGAGTCGAAGCAAGAATTCCAAGAAATACAAACTCAAAGACAAAACTCGGGAGTCCAATAGAAGACAAGCAATAAAAGACAAACGAAGGAATTAAACTACCAAATCAATGAATGAGATAATGTGACAAAGGTACAATCAATGGAAACAACAATGATGTAGTTATAGAAGGCAATGAGACAAATCGAATCAAATTTTGACAACAACAGGTGGTAATCGACATTTAGGTTCCTGGTGAATCGATTAAACCAGGGATTGGATGTCTAAAACACAAATCGATCGTGATAATCGGGACATTAGTCGTGGTAATCGATTACTCCAGTGGCTATGTTCTTTCGCACTTTGTTACCAACTGGTGTAACTATTACCGATTCGGGTAGTTGATTACCAGCATTGATTACCAACAAGACAGATTTCAGCACAAATGCGCTTCACACAAAACTACCAAACACAATGCACACCTCAAGTTCAAGAATCAAAATTATTAGCATTTCAAACTCAAATTTTAAATGCTTAGTCTTAAGTGGTTCTATAATCCAAAGATCGTGGAACCACTAATTTGATGATGAATGCAGGCTCATTCAATCATGGTACCGCACTTGCATATTTGTCTTTTTTTTTTTTTTCAATCCACTAAATTCATTTTTCATTTATTTCTTTCTTACTTCAAATTCACTTTTCTTATTTTCTTCTTTGAATTTTCTCGCTATTTTTTTGTAATCTTTTCTTTTGTTTTCCTTTTTCTTTTGACTTGTATAATCTTTCTGATTTTTCTTTGATGTAACTAGACTTAGGAACTCTAAGACTAAAGCAAAATTGAGTCTAAAATTGCTAATAACAAAGATTATGCAATAAGAAAGTTACTTGACTTGTAGTGTGTACAACACACAAAGCAATGTGAACAACACTTAGAAAAATGGGGAATACATGAATTTATACAATTTTATAGATATGAAATTTTTCTGTAAAATGGAAAACTCAATTATAAGATTTAACACAACTCAAGGAACATACAATTGCTTAAACAAATCAAAGCAATCACAGATCTATAACAAGAATTTCAAGAAACTCTAAAAATTCAAAGTGTAAACTCAAGAAACACAAAAACAGATCCCAGATCTAAGCAAAAAAGACAAATGAATATTCAAGGTAGAAAAACTTCAACCGGATTGAAAAGAAGCTACAATTGAAGTAGAACAGCTCTAGATATCAAATTTGATGCAAGCCTTCGAGAGAATTGCAAGAATGAGAACGGATCTTTCATGCTTCAATGGAGTTTCTAGGTTTAAAATTGGGGCAAACGAGGATTTAAAACGGAAAATGAAGAAAACAAACAGTTTAGAAGAAAAATGGAAGCGCCATGGCAAGTGCCAATAAGCTCAAGGTGGAATGTACCAATGGATCAAGAAGCCATTGATAAGATTCAGGTTCTTCTGAACTACGTAGAGAAAATGCTTTCTCACAATTCTGAATTCTATATTCAATTTTCACCAAAAAGTTCTTTTACAATTAAAGTGTTAAGTATTTATACTTTGCCGGAAGAGTGTTTAGCTTTGCACTCCAAGCTTCTACTTTATATACATCACCTTCCTTAGATGGAGAACAACCAAAAGCTAGAAAAAGCGAGAAAATGCAAGTGGTAGTCCATTACTTAGTTGTGGTAATCGATTATGATTATGTCTTTGGATGTCTAAAATGAAAGTGGCTGGCTGGTAATGGGTCCACACCGGTCGTGGAAATGAATTGAGTCTAGAGGTCGAAAATGAGAGGTTGGCTACGTGGTAGTCGATTACCAACGGTTGGTAGTCGATTACCATCCCTAAGATTCAACGCTTCTTCAAGCTCGTTTTCCATCTTGATGGAGGCCGAACTTGGCTTTGTCTCATAGCTTTTTTGTAGCCCATGGGAGTCTTCACGCAATTTGCCACCAAGAACGACTCAATTGGAGTTGTGTAACTCGAGTTAGTCCCAATCTGAAATCTTGGCTGGTCACCTCGAGTCAATTACCCAACTCTCTCACAAAAACACTCCTAAACTTTGGTTCAATTAGAAACATAAGATCGTGCACTTATTCACTAAGCAAGGCCCAAATTAATTGCTCTAATCTAATTACAACTTTACAACCTATTTAGAAGGTTACAAGTCCTA